>MU723874.1:128946-161438 GCA_026770625.1 Nicotiana glauca
TAGAGGCTCTAGACTCATGACCCCCAGGTCTTTGGGAGGTTGTTCAGTATTGTTGATTTTTCTGATTATTTCTATCTACCAGTCATATTTTTGGTTTCAATGCTGTTAATGATTTTCAAACAAATGGTTTTGAGCTTTATGCTCGGGTTGAGAGTGAAATTGGTTGGGCTTGCCTAGAAGTTGTGTTGGGCGCCATCACGACCGGGTTTGGGGTCATGACAAGTTGGTATCAGAGCCTAGGTTACTAGGCCTCATGAGTCTTGAGCCGGTTAGTAGAATCTCGCGGATCGGTACGGAGACGTCTGTATTTATCCTTGAGAGTCTGCAGAACCCTTAGGAAGCACTTCGTATTTTTGAACTCTTGGCGTGTGGCTTTGTTGGTCCGAGAACTAAACTTCTGTGTTCTATTCTCTCGCAGATGGCGAGAACTCGTGCTACCGGACGTGGCGGATGACCACCATTGCCACCTGCTAGAGGCCGTGGCCGTGGCCGTGGTCGTGGGTGTGGTAGAGCAGCAGGGGCAGTACCAGTTGACCCACCAGTTGCCCCTATTCAGGATCAGCCTCCAATTGTGGGTGCTCCAGCAGCACCCGCTCAGGCACCGGTAGTGCCTACCGTGATTCCTGGTCTTCAGGAGGCATTAGCTCAGATCTTATCTGTCTGCACTGGTCTGGCTCAGGCAGTTTCAGCTTCCACTGCCGCAGCTACTTCTCAGACCGGGGGTGGTCATCAGACCCCCGCAGCTCGCACACCAGAGTAGGTTGTGCAGGGACTATAGACACCAGAGGCAGCCCCAGCTCAGCCAGTTACACCGCTTGCTCCAGTTGCGCCAGTCGCACCAGCCATAGGGTATGTTGTTCCAGTGATGCCAGACGACGAGCAGCATCAGCTAGAGAGGTTTGGTAGACTTCAGCCTCCGACATTCAGCGGTACTGAGGGTGAGGATGCCCAGGGATTTCTGGACAAGTATCAGAGGATGCTTCGCAATGCAGGAATCTTAGAGTCTAGTCGGGTGTCTTTTGCCACCTTCTAGTTCTCAGGACCAGCATTTACATGGTGGGAGGAGTTTGAGAGGCGTAGGCCTGAAGGAGCAGCACCCCTTACTTGGCAGCAGTTCTCCACTCTCTTTTTGGAGAAGTATGTGCCGCAGTCTCACAGAGAGGAGCTACGCCGACAGTTTGAGTGGTTGATCCAGGGTGATATGATAGTGACCCAGTATGAGTTGAGATTTACTCAGTTGGCCAGATATGCTACGTGGATGATACCGACAGATCGGGAGAGGATCAGGAGGTTCATAGATGGCCTCAACTATTTTATTCGTATTCTGATGACATGGAGAGAGTGGTAGCAGCTTCATTTGAGGAGGTAGTGGATATGGCTCGCCAGATTGAGATAGATCGTCGCTGAGAGCGAGAGGAGAGGGAGGCCAAGAGGCCTCGAGGTGCAGGTAGCTACAGTGGTGCTCCATCTAGGGGCCAGTTTCAGCAGAGCAGAGGTCGATCTTTCAGGCCTCCTCAGACAGGTCGCCCAGAGTACAGTGGGACTTCTTCTGGTTGTGGCCGTCAGGGTTATCAGCAGGGCCAGTCTTCACTCAGTGCCCTTCAAGCTCAGAGTTCTACTCCTGCTTCTTCAGCCCAGGGCTCATCTGCGGCGAGGGGTTCCCTTCAGTCCCTTTCTGCAGCTTCAGGTAGTTGTTATGAGTGTGGCATGTTTGGCCACATGAGGAGACAGTGTCCTCGGCTTCGTAGTGGTCGGTCTTAGCATAGGGATCAGCCCTCCTCTTCTACTCCATCTACTTTAGCACCATCCCAGTCAGGTAGGGGTGGGGGTCAGTCAGCTAGAGGTCGCCCCAGGAGTGTTGATCGATCGAGCAGTGGTCAGGCTCGGTTCTATGTGCTTCCGGATATGAGAGACATTGTTGCATCAGACGCAGTGATCACAAGTATTATCTCAATTTGCCACAGGGATGCTTCTATTTTGTTTGATCCCGGGTCTACATACTCCTATGTGTCCTCATATTTTGCCCATCATTTGGGTACGACCCGTGGTTGTCTTTCTTTGCCAGTGAATGTATCTACCCCGGTGGGTGATACTATTATTGTGGATCACGTATATTGATCCTGTCTTGTCACTATTGGGGGTCTGGAGACCCGAGCGAATTTGTTATAGTTGGGTATGGTAGACTTTGATGTGATTCTGGGTATGAATTGGCTATCTCCGTACCATGCTATTCTGGACTGTCATGCCAAGACAGTTACGTTGGCCATTCTAGGTATTTCGAGGATTGAGTGGCGGGGTTCGACTGATTATGTCCCTAGCCGGGTGATTTCTTTCTTGAAGGCCCAGCGAATGGTTGGGAAGGGATGTTTATCGTATTTAGCATTTGTGAGAGATGTTGGAGCTGAGACTCCTAGTATTGATTCTGTGCCCGTGGTGAGGGATTTCCCAGATGTGTTTCCATCAGACCTGTCGGGCATGCCGCCGGACAGGGATATTAACTTTGGTATTGATCTGGTGTCGGGTACTCAGCCCATCTCTATTCCTCCTTATTGTATGGCACCAGCTGAGCTACAGGAATTGAAGGAACAGCTTCAAGAACTCCTAGATAAGGGGTTCATTCGCCTGAGTGTGTCACCGTGGGGTGCACCGGTGTTGTTTATCAAGAAGAAAGATGGCTCAATGAGGATGTGTATTGATTATAGGCAGTTGAAAAAGGTAACGGTGAAGAACAAGTATCCTCTACCGCGCATTGATGATTTGTTTGATCATCTCCAAGGAGCGAGGGTATTCTCGAAGATTGATCTTCGTTCAGGCTATCACCAGCTGAAGATTAGGGATTCTGATATTATGAAGACAACTTTCAGGACGAGATATGGGCATTATGAGTTTCTAGTTATGTCTTTCGGGCTGACTAATGCCCCGGCCGCGTTCATGCATCTGATGAACAGTGTGTTTCGGCCGTATCTGGATTCCTTTGTGATTGTGTTTATTGATGACATCCTGGTGTACTCGCATAGCCAGGAGGAGCATGCTCAGCATTTGAGAGTAGTATTACAGAGATTGAGGGAGGAGAAGCTTTATACAAAGTTCTCCAAATGTGAGTTTTGGCTTGGGTCTGTAGCTTTTCTAGGACATGTGGTGTCTAGCGATGGTATTCAGGTTGACCCAAAGAAGATAGAGGCGGTGCAGAGTTGGCCTAGACCGTCCTCAGCTATGGAGATCCAGAGTTTTCTTGGTTTGGCAGGGTATTATCATCGATTTGTCCAGGGATTCGCATCTATTGCTTCGTCCTTGACCAAGTTGACGCAGAAGGGTGCACCATTCGTGTGGTCTGATGAGTGTGAGGAGAGCTTTCAGGAGCTCGAGATAGCTTTGACCACAGCTCCAGTGTTAGTCCTGCCATCAGCTTCAGGTTCATATACCGTGTATTGTGATGCATCGAGAGTTGGGATAGGTTGTGTGTTGATGCAGGAGGGTAGGGTTATTGCTTATGCTTCTCGTCAGTTGAAGCCTCATGAGAAGAACTACCTTGTTCATGATTTAGAGTTAGCTGCTATAGTTCATGCCTTGAAGATTTGGAGGGACTATTTGTATGGCGTGTACTGTGAGGTGTATACCGATCATCGCAGTCTCCAGCACTTGTTTAAATCGAAGGATCTAAATTTCAGGCAGCGAAGGTGGCTTGAGTTGCTCAAGGATTATGACATCACCATTTTATATCATCCGGGGAAGGCCAATGTAGTGGCCGATGCTTTGAGCCGAAAGGCATTTAGTATGGGCAGCCTGGCGTATATCCCAGTTGGGGAGAGACCCTTTGCAGTTGATGTCCAGGCGTTGGCCAATCGGTTAGTGAGGTTAGATATTTCAGAGCCGAGCCGGGTGTTGGCTTGTGTTGTATCTCGGTCTTCCTTATTTGATCGCATTCGTGAGCACCAGCATGATGATCCACATTTGCTTGTCCTTAAGGACAAGGTCCAGCACGATGATGCTAGGGATGTGACTATTGATAGTGACGGTGTATTGAGGATACAGGGCCGGATTTGCGTGCCTAATGTATGGACTTCGAGAGTTGATACTAGAGGAGGCTCACAGCTCGCGGTACTCCATTCATCCGGGTGCCGCGAAGATGTATCAAGACTTGAGACAACATTACTGGTGGAGAAGGATGAAGAAGGATATTGTGAGTTATGTAGCACGATGTCTCAACTGTCAGTAGGTCAAGTACGAGCATCAGAGACCGGGTGGTGTTCTTCAACGTATGGTTATTCCTGAGTGGAAATGGGAGCGGATTACTATAGATTTCGTGAGTGGCCTCCCTCGGACAGCGAGGAAGTTTGAATCGGTGTGGGTGATTGTGGATAGGCTAACCAAGTCCACGCACTTCATTCCTGTATGTACTACCTACTCCTCAGAGCGGCTGGCAGAGATTTTCATCCGAGAGATTGTGAGATTGCATGGGGTCCCAGTTTCTATTATATCAAATAGAGGTACTCAGTTTACTTCTCAGTTCTGGAGGACTTTCCAGCGAGAGTTGGGTTCACAGGTAGAGTTGAGCACTGCATTTCATCCTCAGGACAGTCCGAGTGTACCATTCAGATATCGGAGGACATGTTGCGTGCCTGTGTTATTGACTTTGGAGGTTCTTGGGCTGATTATTTGCCTCTCGCAGAGTTTACTTATAACAACAGCTGCCAATCCAGCATTCAAATGGCGCCATATGAAGCCTTATACGGGAGACGGTGTAGATCTCCAGTTGGTTGGTTTGAGCCCGGCGAGGCTAGGTTGTTGGGGACAGAGTTGGTCCAGGATGCTTTGGACAAGGTGAAAGTGATTCAGGAGAGACTTCGCACAGCCCAGTCGCACCAGAAGAGTTATGCGGACCGGAAGGTTCGAGATGTATCTTATTCAGTGGGTGAGAAGGTCTTGCTGAAGGTTTCGCCTATGAAAGGCATCATGAGATTTGGGAAGAAAGGAAACCTGAGTCCGAGGTTCATTGGCCTTTTTGAGATACTTAGGAGGATTGGAGAGGTGGCCTATATGCTTGCTTTGCCACCCAGTCTATCGGGAGTTCATCCGGTATTTCACGTGTCTATGCTCCGGAAGTATGTTGGAGACCCATCGCAAGTGTTGGACTTCTCTACAGTTCAGTTGGATGATGACTTGACTTATGATGTGGAGCCTGTATCTATTTTGGGTCGGCAGGTGCGGAGATTGAGATCTAAGGATATAGCGTCAGCGAAGGTGCAGTGGAGAGGTCGGCCCGTTGAAGAGGCCACTTGGGAGACCGAGCGGGAGATGCGGAGTAGATATCCACACTTGTTTGAGACTCCAGGTATGTTTCTTGACCCGCTCGAGGACGAGCATTTGTTTTAGTTGGGGAGGATGTGAAGACCCGGCCCGTCGTCACATGAGTTACCGCCCCGTTTCCCCCTTATTATGTTGATTCATGTTTCAATATCAGTATTAGAGTTTATCGGGTGTAATTGAATTGGTTTTGGTAAAAAATAAGGCACCTAGCCTCTTAGAAGGAAGCTTGTTTTGGAAAGGTCAACCGGATGTTGACTTGTAAGTTAGAGGGCTGGATGTGAATTTCGGTGGTTTGGTTAGCTTCGGGAGATGATTTATGACTTAGGAGTGCGATTGGAATTAATTTTGGAGGTCCGGTGAAGAATTAGGCTTTAATTGGCGAAGTTGGAGTTTTGGCGAATTCCGGTTGATAGGTGAGATTTTGATTCGGGGATCGGAATGGAATTCCGAGAGTTGCAGTAACTTCGTTAGGTAATTTTGGATATGTCTACAAATTTTCAGGTCATTCGGACATCGTTTGGTAGATTCGGAAGTTTTAGTTGAACTTAGGCTTGAATCCATCGTGATTTGATGATTTTTGTGTTAACGATCGTGTTTTTATGATTGGAACAAGTTTGGCTAACGTTATAAGATGTATTGGTATTTTTGGTTGAGGTCCCGGGGGCCTCGGGGTGATTTCGGGGGTTCAAAGTTCAAACGGACCATTTTTGGTTGGTATTGAGATCAGTTTTTTTGCTGTAAGTGTTGCAGACTGTTGTTCATCGCGTTCGTGTGGTGATGGACGCGAACGCGTAGAGTAATTTTGGGAGCCTGGGAGTTATGCCTTCGCGTTCGCGAGGGAGAGGATGCGAACGCGTAGTTGGGGAGTCTGGCGATTCGCGTTCGCGTTAGTTTATCCGCGTTCGCAAAGGAGGAATTGGGATCAGTGGAGTTTTGTTATACGCGTTCGCGTGAGTAGAGGTCGCGTTCGCGTGGAGTCAGGCCATTGGGCATCGCGTCCGCATGGAAAATATTGTGTTCGCGTAAGGTCTTTTTTAATTTTAAAAATGTTGGTCTTCGCGTTCGCGTGGCTTGTGTCGCGAACGCGATGAAGAAAAAGGCTGGGCGGATAGAAGGGTTTTATAACATTTCCTCCGCGAGCTAAAGTCATATTTCACCATTTTTTAGCATATTTGGGAGCTTTTGACGAGGGATTAAGAGGGTTTCGACTAGGATTCGATTGGAGGTAAGTTTTATGAGCTAATTACGTGATTTTATTGAAGATTTATCATTAAAATCTCTGAAAATTGGGTGAAAATTGGAGAAGTTAAGGCTTGGTTTTTTATATTGAAAAATTCGAATTTGAAGGGGCTATTGAACTCCGATTTTGATAAATTTTATATGTACGTACTCGTTGTGAGTCGAGGATTCCAAAAATATAAATTTCGTAATTTTTCGAGAAGTGGCCCGGGGCTCGGGTTTTGCCAACTTCGTATTTTTGGGTGTTTTTCGAGTTCTTTCGATTGGGTTATGTTCCATTAGCCTATTTGAATATATTCCTTGTGGTTTTGATCAGATTCGGCACCCGACGAGGTTGATTCAAGAGGGAAAGGCTTAGCGGACTAGTCTCGTGGCCGGTTCGAGGTGAGTAATAGATGTGGATGTTGACCTGAGGGTTTGAAACCCTGGTATATCACACTGTGACGCTATATTGAGGCGAGACACGTACTCTACGGAGAGTGCGGGGTCGAATGTGATCGGGGACTATGGCTTAGTTGGCCCGAGTGATGTTGTACTGTGTTGTTAGCTATAAATTAGCTGGTAAACCTCCTACTTGGATGGTTATGGATATATTTGGGCTGCGTGCCGGTTATTTGGATCCCGTAGGGAGTATTATCACTGTTTCTGTGATTTATAGCATGTTTTCATGATATCAGTCCTGAGCTAAACCTTGTCCTGAAATGACTAGCAAAATTCTAAGGTTTCAGACACCTAGTTGATAATTTTTGATAATTGGAACTAAAATTGGTAAGTTGACTGTGCATGTGTGGCTTGTATGCGTATAACTGGACTGATAGTGGATCGGGCTACACGCTGCAGCGTATGTTTCTATGATATTGCGCTTGGGTTGTAGGAGTCCCTCCGGAGTCTGAAACCCCACAGTGAGCGCGGGTACCCAAATGGATCGGGCTACGCGCCGTAGCGGTCATGTGCATTGCATTGCATTCATGCATTTATATATATATATATCTGCTTGACTATTTCTGTTATCTGTTATTACACTGTTAAATGTGTAGAAGTACTGTTCTTAGCTTCATATTGTGCTGTTTTTGGGATTTCTTACTGTCAGACATTATACATGTCTATTACCACTGAGTTGGAAGTATTCACTTTACTCCCTGCACCTTGTGTGCAGATCCAGGTACTTCGGGAGCTAGCAGAGCTTTCTGCTGTTCATCAGAGTTTCATACGGAGTTGTCGAGGTAGTTGCCTGACGTTCGCAGGACCCGACTTCTCCCCTATTTTCTATTATTTGACTTTTTCGCGTACTTCAGACTATGATGTATTACAATATTATTATACTATTCTGGTAGAGGCTTTAGACTCATGACCCCCATGTCTTTGGGAGGTTGTTCAGTATTGTTGATTTTTTGGATTATTTCTATCTATCAGTCATACTTTTGGTTTCAATGCTGTTAATGATTTTCAAACAAATGGTTTTGAGCTTTATGCTCGGGTTGAGAGTGAAATTGATTAGGCTTGCCTAGCAGTTTTGTTGGGCGCCATCATGACCGGATTTGGGGTCGTGACGCTTGGTAGTTTTAGCAAATCCAACCAACCAATTTCCATGGATATCTCTAATTATCCCTCCAATGTCAGCATTCTCATTGTGTTTTTTGAAACTCGCATCAATATTAAGTTTAAACCATCCTGTAGATGGTTTGCTCCATTTTGATAGGGATAGAAAATTTTGTACGAGTGTTAGGGGATTTTTCAGTTAAGAAGAAAAATTCAGTTGCTTTTTGAATGACATGATTAATGTTGATAGAAAAATTTGTGTTATTGTGATTGTTATTGTTTCTGTTGATCCAATAAGCCAAAACTTCTTTTTAATTCCTTGTTTTTCCAATTGCATCATTAAAGTAGTGGTAAATCATCATTAAAAGTTGTTAAAGTTGATGGTATAAAAGGGTCTATTGTAGACAGTTTTACCCTGCATTTCTGCAAGAAGTTATTTTTACAGCTCGAACCCGTGACTTCATGGCCATATGACATCAGTTACGCTAAAGCTTCCCTTCTTAAAGCTGATAGGTATAACCAGGGGCGACTAAAGGACCAAGCAAATAAAGCATTTGCTTTAGGCCCCAAGCTCTTGAGGCCCCCAAAATTTTTATGTAGTAATTAATTTTATAGCTTAATTTCATATTTTATTTCAATCTTTTGAAAGATTTAAAGTATTGAAGTGAACAAAAAAAGCTGATTCATCTTGATATAATTACTCCCTTCATCCCAATATATGTGATAATGTTCAGATTTTGAGAGTTAAATGAATTATACATTGATCGTATTTATTTATATATATTTTTAAATATTTTAAATAATTAATTTTGTGACTTATAGTACTTTTATATAGTTTTCAAGTATGTAAGTTTTATTTTAAAACATTTAAAGATTCTATATCTAAATGCACAGTCAAAATTAAGAAGTTTGAATCTCGAAAACAAAAAGTGTCACATAAATTGAGACACAGAAAATATTAAGTTATAACTTCTAGAATAAGATTCTATTTTTATAAAATTTTATTATCTTTCAACAAGATATACTTTATTAATTTTTTGTTATACACTAGCTAGAATTTAGAGTAGCTAGAAAATATGAATTGACCAAAACTCAAAAAAGCAAATGAGATCAACAGAAACTTTGATATAATTATCTCATAGAGGTGCTCCTATTGATTTTTTAACAAATAATAAAAAACTAAATTAATAAATTTGAGAGAGTATTTAAAAAAAAGATTATTACAAAGAATTTGTTTATAAAATATTAATTAATAATTTTGAATCCCAAAAAAGTAAAAATAAAAACAAAAGTTTAAGGACTCATAAATAATTTTCACTTTAAGCCACTATTGTAGTTGAGCCGCCCCCGGGTATGATCAGAAATAATGCTGATAGATCATTAATGTCTCAGAAAGCATATGACCTCAGTCTAATTAAACTTAAGAAAAGAAATAAAGGGAAAGGAGGATTCTAGCCAATTAGCTTTTGCTCCCCTTCAAAATATTCTTTATCTTAGATTCTTACACTTTATTCCAATGGCTGATTTCATTCAATGTGTCACAAATTTGTAATGTGCTTTGCCACTTTTTTGTTCATTCAGATTTTTGCTTCTGAAATTTCATTCAAAATTGGGCTAGATAATATATTTTTCCTAAAAGATACAGTATATGTACATGTTGTATAATTTTGCACTAATTAATAGGTTAATTTATATTCTGTTTAAATTTTTTATATCGTTTATTCTAATAATTGAAAAGACAATATACCTAAATGGAAGCAATATAATAATGAAGCCATGTCCTCTCTTTTCTTTCTAAGTAGGCATTTAGAGATAAAAACTGTAATTTTAGAAAAGAAATAGTATTTGGAGTTAGACTGAAAAATAATATTTAAATTTTGAAATTATGAGCTTGTTTGGACATGATTTTTTTTATTTTTTTTTAGAAAACAGTATTTTCTATAAAAAATTTAATTTTCACTTGAAAATAAATTTTGAAATTTTTCAAAAATTTAAAAAATTTCAAAAAGCTATTTTTCAGATTTTTATTCAGATCACTCATAAAAATTCAAAAATAATCCAAAATTATATTTATATCCAAACACAACTTTAATTTTTAAATATTATTTTTACTTTTAAAAGGTTACCTTTATTGTTATAAATAGAATTTTATTTATGTTGAATGTCTATATTTAGATAGATTCTAGGGTTTATTACTCGGTGGCTAAGTCACCCTCTCCCTATAAATAGAGGGTTCTATTCCATTGTAATTTATCCCAAAATTCAATAAGAATTCTTTCTCCCTACTTTTTCCTGCAATACTCTTCTTCTTCTTTTATTATTTCATAACAAGTTATCAGCACGAAACTCTAACCAATTGAATAGACACTTTGGGATTGAGCATAATGATTGTAAATTTTTCCATGAACTTCCTTCATGATTAAATTCTGAATTTAAGGTAAGTATCTTACTTTATTTTTCTCTTTTACATTCTTGACATTTTATAATTTGATTTTAAATAAAAGCAAAGACAATAAATCTTGATTTTAACTCTAATAGAGTTTGAAAGAAATTATAACCACCCAAAGTGGTAAAATTTCTATGTCTTGCCATGATCAAAGTCATGTATGATCGTGAGCACAAGAAGTAAAAACTTGTCCCATTGAATTTTCTCCATTCTCATTCCCTTAAAAGAATGTGATAGCAGTATGTGATAAGTCTGAAAGAAGACAAAATTATTACCGTGAAGGTACCAATGGATGTGCACGTGGCAATAGACAAAATTATAATCGTCATCATTGTGATAATGAGAATAATAAGAATTCTCAAAATAATCCTTCACTATGTGACAGTAATATTTGTCATCGATTTGACATGAGATTTTATAAAGCACGTATAGTTGATTTGGTCCATTCATAATGTGAATGTAACAACATCTGATTTATGAATACATATTTATTCTTGAAAGAATATGAACATGCTAGTGGTAGTGAATATACCACACTCACCTCTAGAAGAAGGATTGAGATGATATAAGAAAATAATGTCATTATTATGGCATGAATAGTCATTGGTCACGTACCTATTGCACGCCAAAATATTTTGGTAATGTGATTATTAAAGAATAAAATTAATGCAAGAAACATATCTTACAAATAATTTTGACCATAACCACAATGGTTTAACTTTCTCTTTAAAAGAGATATTCACCATATGGATGTTGATGAATATGTGATAGTACAAAATTAATTGAGAGCTCTAAAAGAGCCAATTATTACTATTTTGGAGGAATACAATTGATTATCATGTCAATTTATTGTGTTGTAGTGAGTCTCAAAGAAACTTATTTAATTTCCAAAGTATACGCGAAAGCGATTGATTATATTGAGACTATAAATAAAGGAAATATTTAATATCTTTTGTTACTATAACTTGTAGCGGGATAATTTGTATGTAAAAATTTACCCGCTTTATTCTTTAATTTATACTACACAAATAAAAGAATACCACAATAAAGTGGATGTTTGTTGATATAAAAACTCATATCATAATAAACTTGGAGTTTATTGATAATTGCACGCATCATGGTATAAATTTGAAGTTTATCAATATTGATAATTTATTCAGTTGGCATAATTGGTTTAGCCATATCAATTTAAGTATGGTGTGCAAAAATAATAGAGAACTCACATGAGTAAATATTAAAGAATTAGAAAGTTCTTTACGAATTCTCTTATATTGCTTGTTCTCATTAATTAATAGGCCAACTAAAACTAGGATTGAATCCCAAGAATGCTGGAAATATCAAAGGTGAATTGGGGCTCATTCACCTGCCATGTATGCCACATAAAATGCATCTATGAGATGGTTACATGTGCGATTATTATTAACCCGCAACATGGTGTTTGCGAGGTAACTTGCTCAATAATTTAATTTAGAGCATATTCCAGATTTTCTATTCAAGATAATTTATCTTGATCAGTTGATTTATATCACAATTGGTTTAGAAAAATAATTTATTGAGTACCTTCCACTTAATAGCTAAACAATTGCTTATGAGAACAAACTTTTGTATATCAGTTTGATATACATTATATACGAAAGTATATTATTTTCTCCCCTCACAAATGGTTCAGGTCAGGAACTAAATAATTTTATCTTATTATTATTGATGTGTGGTGTATATTTTTATTAACACCTTAACGCACAAAGATGGTTTCTCATTGTTGAGGAAACAAGTTAGTTTTTCTAACATGAGGGGGAGACAAGATACAACAGTTGAGAAAAAGTTGCGTGTAATGAATTACCATGTGTACATCTAGATCCTCGAATAAGATAATATGAACTTGAAGTTCATAAAAGATAATTCATCTGCAATATATTGCAAAGCATACCAGACGCGTTTGCTGACCCAAAGAAAGTAACTATATTGTCATTGCAAATACTCCTATTAAGTTCTAGAAGGACAAAGTCTATGGTAAGCTTAAAGCGTATATACAATCGGTTTCAAGTAAACTTCTTGATAAAGAAGATGAGCAAATGAGCAAAATGATCATAATAAGGAGGCAAGTGATCTAGAAGATCACATGACACAATACTTCATAAAATCTCATGAGAGATCTAGGTACCTGAATATATGAATGGAGAGATCTCTATGTTATGTATTTATGAAAAATAAGGAGGTTGGAACCGATATAAAATGTTCGTCGACGACATCTATGACAAAGCTAAATATATATATGAGGATCTTAAGTCTGAAGAAACAATTCGAGTAGAATTGGTTTCATATGAAAGACATGTAGCTTTGGACATATAGTTTAAACACTCAAAAGTATAAAGTCAATGGTATGTGCAATCAATTTTCGATATCTTATATGTCTAGCATGACATAAAAACTTGATATGCATCTAAAGTCTACTATATGGCTTATCTGATTTAACTTATATAACAATCCATGAAAGATTTAAGTTGCTTGAAGCATATACAATTCTTGATCTTGAAGTACCACTTCCTCAGTGCAATTTATGCACAAATATTTCTTGTTATAACTATAAGCATGATAATATGATAGCAAGAGTTTTCACCTCTATGTGAAGATATTGAACTGACGATTCCAACAAGATCATATGAAGATTACTCATCTCTATCAAGAATGATAATTTCAAGGTGCAATATATTCATTCAAGTTAATATGGCTGATTTGTTCATCAAATCTCTACCAAAGATCTTTTGAAAATGGTGCACAAGATTGGAATGTAAATGCTCAAGGATATGAATTGATGCTCTCATCAGAGGGAGTTAATATGTGTTGCACTCTTTTTTCCTTACAAGGTTTTGTCCCAGTCCCACTAGGTTTTCCTTGCAAAATTTTTAACGAGGCAAACAAAAGACGCATTATTAGATATGTGTATTTTTTTTTCTTTTCTAGAATTTTTTTTCCATTGGGCATTATCTGTTGAATAGACATTCAGGGGGAGTGTTATAAATAGAATTTTATTTATGGTGAATATCTATATTTAGAGAGATTCTAGGGTTTATTACTTGGTGACTAAGTCACCCTCTCCCTATAAATAGAGGGTTCTATTCCATTGTAATTCATCCCAAAATTCAATAAGAATTCTCTCTCCCTACTTTTCCCTGCAATAATCTTCTTCTTTTATTATTTCATACTAATACTTATAAATTTTTTACGATCCTTATGTCCAAACGCCCAGCCCAGTATCAGTGGCGGAGTCAGGATTTTCATTAAGGGGAGTCAAAATAAAAAAAAAACAAACTCACCAAGAAGTCAAGGGGTGTCATTATATAGTATTTATACATATTTTTTTTAAAATTACCAAGCTAAACAGTGTAATTTTCTGATGAAGGTGTGTCGGTACCCCTGGGTGCATGTGGCTCTGCCACTGCCCACTATGTTTGGACAAACACATTTTTTGAAAAAAAAAAAACCTGGAAAAAAAGAAGAAAAAAATCTATGGACAAACGGTCTAAGTGATGGACTAAAGGATAATTGAAGTTTCAAGATGGAGAAGATTTCATTATATATTTATCGAGTAAATACCAACCAAATTCACCAATTAGTAACTTTTGATTAGGAGATCATTTAATTATGCATATAGCAAAAAACTTCGCATTACTAAGGTAATTTCTTAAAAAGGCAAAATAAGTTACTACTCTCATTCTTAAAAGAAATTTTATTTTATAAAGTGATTTAAAAGATTATTACAAATAATCGTTTAAGTAGTAAAATTAATAACCTAAAATTTGCAATTATTTTTTTTAAACACAATGGAATAGCCATACGAAATATTTATTTATTTACAGAAGATCAAACCAGCATCTTCAAATATTAATCACATAAATAAATAAACAGTTTATATGTGTTTAATGATCAGAGCAAGATACAATAACAACTGTGTCAGTAAATTTATTAGAGCAACTGGATCCTCCATTTTATCATCACAACTCATTCGGGTCAGCGTTAAGATCCAACGTCGCATTACCTTCCACTCTATCTTGCACTTTAACGCCGTTATCTTCCTGAAAATCCTCCGGCCGAAGAGTCAGATTCCACGGCGTCCCCGCCGTCATCTTACGGTCGGAAACGACACCGTCGGCGTTTCCCTTCTCGAAATACTTCACTGCCACACGTATTCTCCTCAGTATTGCATAGAACTCTTCCACTTCATCGTCCTCCGCCTCCGCCACCGCCACCACAGCCTTGTTCCTTCCGTCATCTTTCGCCGTTTTCTTCTGCTTCTTCGCTTTGATTTCTCCGTTGATTGAACATTTTCGCTTCTGGACCTCCATATATAACAATTGGCCAATTGCAGCCAAGTGGTGGCCTGAATCTTGATTTTCCGGCGAATTGTATTAAATGGGAGAAAAAGGTGGAAATGCCAATGCAATTTCCAATATGGAATTCTTATAGATGAATTATTGTATGGTTTACGTGTTGTTTTATAGTGGGCTACGTGGGAGTTAATTAGGTGTTTAACATTTGAGTTATACTAATGACGTATGGAAAATGTCGTAAGCAAAGTGGTTTATATCTACACATCTTACTTCCAGAGTTTTCTTTCCTTTTCTTTTCTCTTTTTTTTTCAACAAAATATTTTTCGTTTTTAAAAAATAATTTTTCCTCATTTTTGCAGTTTTTGTAAAGCATTTCATATTTTTGTTTTTCAGTTTCTTTTTTTAAAAAATATTTTCGTTTTTAAAAAAAAAATTTGAATAAAATGAAGAAAAATATTTTTCAAAAACATAAATATTTTTTGAAAATATTTTTTCAGTTTTTGAAAAACGAAAATATTTTATTAAAAATAATTTTTTTTTTGTTTTTACAATTATTTTTCAGTTTTTACAAAACAAATGCTTTAAAAAACTGAAAAAAATGAAAAAAAAAATATTTTTTTTGTAAAAACTGTAAAAGAAAAAAGAAGAAGACTTTACTAAATTAGTGGACTTTTTTTTATTTTTTCCAGTTTTTTAAAGCATTTGTTTTGTAAAAACTGTAAAAGAAAAAAGAAGAAGACTTTACTAAATTAGTGGACTACTGGTGCATTAGTTTAAAAAATCGAAAATATTTTGCAAAATATTTTTTTTTTTAAGTTTTACAAAAAAATAATTATTATTTTTAATTCAGCATTGACCTAACGGTCAAATGACATAAGTGAACTAAAAAGGTGAATGGAGGGGTATTTTTCGCCCAATAGATGGATGAACGGTATTTTTAAATCTTTTTCAATAGAATAGGAGTATTTTGAACCCTTTTCCGAATAATAAATAACATTAAATTAAATTATCGACACATAATTTTAATAGTCATAGTCCTTGAGAAAATTTATATTGTTCATCATACAAGTTACACAAATTGCGCGAACTTCTTAAAATTTGTCAAGTGATAAGTGTGTTCATTTTTTCTCCAATTTAAAAAGTGAGTTTACACAAAAGAAATTGACCCTGAACATGTCAAATCCTAGAGAGTTTTATTCTTTTGTTTGAATCAATATTATTCCAAATTGACGGGTCAATGTGGACTTAAATTCCCGATTGGCGGAATGTTATGCTATTGATACTTGAAAAAGTAATTTTTAAAGTTTAGCTCGCTTCGATGAATTACTCGAGCCTTAATATATTTTTACTTGTGTGAGACACAGTGTGTATATATATATATATATATATATATATATATATATATATATATATATATATTGCTGGATGTCATCTTTTTGCTTTTTTCTAAAGTTTACTTGTATTATTTTTGTTCCTATGGTAGTGAACTGATTAAGCTCCAATAGTTTCAGTATAGTTTTTGGCAAGACCGTAAGAGTCGTTGTTTGATGTACAAATGTACACAAAATGTAGTAGTTGTTCACTGGGGCGGATTTAGGGGGCGGAAGGAGGTTTACCCGAACCTCCTTTACCGAAAAATTACACTGTATATATAAGGTAAAATATATTTTTTACCTTTATATATTAAGTTTTGAACCCCCTTATCAGAACTCAAAAGTGTAGTTTAGTGGTCAAGAGGTTCAAAACTTTTCTAAGGTCATAGATTTAATTTTCACTAGCTACAAATAACTTTTTGAACCCCTTCGTGAAGATCCTGCTACCGCCACTGATTGTTCAAGTCTTTTTAAATTATTGAAGTTTGCAATTTGATTTGTAAATACCGAAAGTACTGTTTTTAAATATCATATTCAGTACCATTAATTTTGGGACCGCATTAATGTCATTTTATAGACTAGCACCATCAACGTGATTTTCGTGTACCTATGTCACACACAATAATCCTCCCAACTCGTCATCTTTGGACAAAAAGAGAATAAATCTTCTGTTTTTTGTTATGATTAGGAGTGGCAAACGAGCAGGTCGGATCAGATATGATTCAGATCAAAACGGGTAATGACAAACGGTTAAATTATCCTACTGTATTGGGAAAAATTGAATTAATATGTCGAGTTAATTATGTGGTGACATGTCATGACACGTGGATTGGTAAATGAATGACAGTTGGCAAAGAATAGTTGAAGAGACACGAGCTTTAGCTGGCACGAGCAAAGATACAAGAAAGCTAGAAGGGATAGATTCTCGAACCTCTTGATATTCTGAAGAGGCGTCAGAAGAATAAACCTAAATAACAAATGGGATATAGATACATATTATTGATAATTAATAGGCAATAATTACAGAAAACGTTATAGAATCTGTATTGAATCAGTTACGATTGCCAATTATAATGTCATATTAAATGCCATTAATTGTCCATAATGACTCCATTATGAAAGGAGAGAAAAGTATCCTTGAGAAATAGCTATAAAAGGTGATGAATGAGCATTTGTAAGGACACGAAATACTATTGAAATATACTGATTTACTTTGCTTTCTATTCAGCTATTATTTACATAAATTATTCCTATTTCTATTTGAACCCGAGTTCTTCTAAAATAAGCTTTGATCGAATCCCAATATTTGGTTAAACAAATTCGTTCCGTTACCGGAAATCTGATAATCTACTCCTTCCTAAATTAATCTTTTTGTCAAAACAATCATGTCAAATGTCAATGACAACAATCAAAGAGACCGTCAACTCCAGGAGAATCAGCAAGATGATCGAACCCCGATCCCTTCCCCGCAAAATTCTCCTCGACAATCTCGAGGAGGAACTCCTGATGGATCTCAATCAAATGCAAATGATCAATTGGAAAATGATGAGGCAATCAACGAAACTTTGCAAAAGTTAATCGCTCAACAGGTCAGCAAAGCTCTTGAGGCTTTCGCTAACCAGTTGCTGGTTGCACCACCAATACCAACTCCAGATAATAATACTTTGGAAAACCCTCGTTCTGGACTCGTTAATTCAGGCAGTGGTGGAACTCCCAGCGAGTCTCGTGATGGAGAAACAGGTAACATAGTCAATTTTGATTTACAAAATTTGGTATTAATCTTGTAGAAACATCTCAAGGAGCAAAGCAACCGCATAGAACAAATACCTGGAGTACCGCCTGTAATCAAAGGAATAAATATAGACAAATATTCACAACAACCTTGAAAGCCAAGTGCTGCTCCTCTACCAATTCCGAAGAAATTCAAGATGCCCGATATTCCAAAATACGATGGAACCTCTGATCCACAAGACCACGTGACTGCATTCACAACTGGAGTAGAGGGCAACAATTTGACCAAACAAGAAATTGAATCAGTATTGGTCAAAATTTCGGTGAAACACTCACCAAGGGAGCATTAAGATGGTATTCTCTTTTACCTGAAAATTCTATAAATTCTTTTGCCTAGCTTGCAGATTCATTTATCAAAGCACACTCGGGAGCTCAAAAAAGTCGAAAAAAGAATGGAGGATATTTTCAAAATAAAGCAAGAAGATTCGGAGCTGCTTAGAGAATTCGTATACAAATTCCAGCATGAAAGGATAAAGTTGCCATGCGTACCTGATAACTGGGAAGCTATGGCTTTTTACGAGTACTCTAAAGGAGAAGAGTTCAGAGGTCACGAGACGACTCAAGGAAAGTCCACGTGAATTTCCAGTAACAACTTGGAATTATATTTACAACAGATACAACACGAAGCTGCGGATAGAAGAAAATACCATTACTCAGTCTCAAAAAAAAGAGAAGGTAAGTTCAAGGCATGCTGATACTGAAAAATGGTCCGGTAAAAACAGGTACGAGCCCTACATGGGACCAACAAGAAGAGACTTGCGTTCAAAATAGGATAACTCAAGGTACGATCATAGATCAAGAGACAGAGAATCAGGCTCATCACCAAGGTTCGGGAAAGAACGAAACGCACGAGAGATGTGTGGTGGTGACAGAAGATCTAAGGCGAAGATCGGCGGTTACAGTTTTAATGTAATCACATCCAAATTGGTGGCTATTTTGAGGAGCATAGGCGACAAGGTATGCCGGCTAAAAGAAATGAGATCAAACCCAAAGAGGCGAAATCCTGATCATTGGTGCGAGTTTCACCACGATCATGGTCGCAAAACGGCGGATTGTAGATTGCTGCAAGGTGAAGTTGAACATTTATTGAAACAAGGGTATCTAACTAAATTATTTAGTGAAAAAGGAAAGCAGGCATATATGAAAAACAGACAGGAGCCCCTAAAACCCCCTTCACCAAAAAGGATAGTTAATGTCATCAGTGGGGGAGAAGAGATCAATGGCGTAACAGCAGCCAACAAAGTTTCAAAAATTACAGTCACATATAGGAAGTGAGTTCGACGTGTTTTGGAAGAAGAAAGATTACGTTTGATGATGCAGATGCAGATGGTGTACTAACCCACACAACGACGCACTGGTAATATCTTTACTTGTACATGACACTAATGTGAAACGAGTTTTGATTGATCCAGGCAACTCTATGAATATCATTCTATTAAGAGTGGTAAACGAAATACAAGATAAACTGATACCCAAGGCGCACTCCTTATCTGGTTTTGACAACTCGAGCATTGTAACAAAATGGGAGATAATACTCACCACATTCGCAGAAAGAGTTGTCAAAGACACAAAATTTCAAGTGGTAGAGATGGACATGGCTTACAATATGATTCTCGGTAGACCATGGATTCACGAAATGGATGCAGTTAAATTCCCTTCACAATGGGGAATACGACAAATCCGTGGTGACCAGCAAGCATCCAGGAGCATCAATTCCGTAGCAGATTCAAACACAAAAATCGAAGAAAAATAGCAATTATAGAATTCAGTTGAGGATGATGCAACACAAACCTCAAGTGAACACGGGAAAATAGATGTAGATTCAAGGCCCGATACCAACAAAGAGCCTGAGGAAAATGAAAACATCAAAACAACGATTGAGGAATTGGAAGCCGTAGTACTATTCGAAACTTGGACTGAAAGGAAAGTCTACCTTGGGGCCAACCTCAGCCAGGAAATGAAAGGTAAGTTGATTGAATTTTTGAAAACTAACATGGATTGTTTTGCCTGGTCCCATTCTAATATGACAGAGATACCTCCGAAAGTGATGACCCACAAGTTAAATGAAGATCCATCATATCCACCTGTCAAACAAAAGAAACGAAAGCAAGGGTTCAAGATGAGGTACCGAAGCTTTTAAAAATTGGGTCCATCCGCGAGGTAAAATATCCAAATTGGTTAGCTAATATTGTAGTGGTACCTAAAAAGAATGGTAAGTGGCGAGTTTGTGTAGATTATACTGTCCTATACAAAGCTTGTCCTAAAGATTCTTTTCTATTACTGCATATAGATCAACTAATTGATGCCACTGCAAGACACGAATTGTTAAGTTTTTTAGATACATATTCAGGATATAATCAAATCAAAATGGATCCCATAGATGAGGAAAAAACTTCATTTATAACAGATCCAGGTACTTACTGTTATAAAGTGATGCCATTTGGTCTCAAGAACGCTGGAGCCACATATCAAAGGTTGGTGACTAAAATGTTTCAAGAACATTTAGGGAAAACCATGGAAGTCTACATAGATGATATGCTGTTCAAGTCACAACAAGCAGGGGATCACATCCAACACTTGTCTGAAACATTTCAGATTCTACGCAAATTTAACATGAAGTTAAACCCTGCGAAATGTGCATTTGGAGTATCGTCAGGTAAGTTCTTGGGATTTCATGTTTCTAACCTTGGTATTGAAGTAAATCCTGCGCAGATTAAAGCTATTGAGAAAATTCTTGATACACTTACCAGTAAAATAAGTACAAGGAAGAATAACAGCCTTGGGAAGATTTATTTCCAAATCCTCAAAAAAATGCTTCAGGTTCTTTTTAGCTTTGAAAAAGCAGGATCAGTTCGAATGGTCTAAGGAATGTCAGCAAGTGCTTAAAAATTTGAAAGTATACTTGTCAAACCCACCGTTGCTCGCGAAGCCAGAAGACGGGGAGAAATTACTCATCTACCTTGCTGTTTCAGAAGTAGCGGTAAGTGCTATTTTAGTTCGTGAAGACCAAGGTAAACAGTCTCCAATTTATTATGTTAGCAAGTCATTATTAGATGATGAGACTTGATATACTCATCTAGTAAAACTTGCACTTGCATTAATCATGACATCTAGGAAATCAAGACCTTATTTTCAATGCCATCACATCTCTGTAGTAACTACTTACCCCCTATGTAATATACTACATAAACAAGCGTTATCAGGTAGATTAGCCAAGTGGGCCATAGAACTAAGCAAATATGACATTACGTATAGACCTAGAACTGTAATAAAGTCATAGGTGTTAGCAGATTTTAGCCAAGAGGTGCAACTAGAAGCTGAAAAAGAACTACAGGTATTCAATGGGTCTAATCCAGGAACTTGGACTTTATTTACTGATGGTTCTTCAAATGTAAAAGGGGCAGGTCTAGGTATTGTTTTGGTACCACCTACGTGAGAAACCATACGACAAGCTATACTGTGTCACCCTATTACTAACAATGAGGCAGTATATGAAGCTGTGATTGCAGGTTTAGGACTGACACGCAAACTTGGCATAGAACAGGTCGTAATCAAAAGCGATTCACAGCTCATAGTTAACCAAATGCTGGGGACTTACACAGCCAGAGAGACAAGAATGCAGCAATACATGGAAAAGGCACGTGATATGGTTAGGCAATTCCAAACCTGGAAGGTCGTACAGATACCAAGAGAAGAGAATGTCGAGACAGACGCCCTAGCTAATCTTGCATCTGCTTTAGAAGTAACACATAATGAAAATGCTTCTGTAATTCATTTATTTCATTCCGTAGTTGATCAAGACAAAAACAAAGTAAATTTCAATAATTTAACTTGGGATTGGAGGAATGAGATTATCACTTTTTTGCAGTATGGAATATTACCTGAAAATAAGAAAAAGGCTCAAGAACTTCGCAAAAAGCTACTCGATACTATTTAAAGCAAGACAATATTTATTGTAAAATGTTCGGTGGTCCTCTAGCAAGATGCCTCGGACCTTCTCAAACAGAATATGTGATGAGAGAAGTACACGAGGGACATTGTGGAAATAACGCAGGAGGAAGATCTTTAGTAAAAACCATGATTAGTGTCGTTTATTATTGGCCCAAAATGGAAGAAGACGCGGAAAATTTTGTGGCTAAATGTGACAAGTGCCAAAGATACGATAACAACATGCATAGACATGCTGAATTATTACATCCGCTCATTGCCCCGTAGGCTTTTATGAAGTTGGAGATAGATATCGTGGGTCTATTACCGCAAGCCAAGGGCAAGGTAAGGTTTTTATTAGTACTCACTGATTATTTTACTAAATGGGTAGAAACAAGAGCTTTAAACAGGTACGAGAAAAAGAGGTCAGAGATTTCATTTGGCGAAACATCATATGCCAATTCGGCGTATCAAAGGAAATTGTATGTGATAACGACCCACAATTTATAGGCACGCAAATCACAGAATTTTTTCAGAGTTGGCAAATTAAAAAGATTACTTCAACTCCTTGCCATTCGGTATGTAATGGACAAGCTGAATCAATGAATAAAGTCATTATCAACAATTTGAAGAAAAGGTTGGAGGAATCTAAAGGCAATTGGACAGAGGTGTTACCTGGAGTCTTGTGGGCTTATCGAACAACCGCTAAAATAAGTACTGGGTAAACACCGTTCTCTCTTGTAAATGGAGATGAAACCTTAATCCCAGTCGAGATAGGAGAGCCAAGCACGAGATATACACAAGCAACTGAGGAGTCAAATGAAGAAGAAATGCGAGTAAACCTGGATTTACTTGAAGAAAAGAGGGAAGCTGCATTAATAAGGATGGCAACACAAAAAAAAGTTATTGAAAGATACTATAACCGAAAAGCTCGTCTCAGATACTTTAAGATTGTGGACTTCGTACTTAAGAATTTTTTCCAGTCCACGAGGGCAGCTAATGCAGGAAAGTTAAGTCCAACTTGGGAAGAACCTTATAAGATTTATGGAATCGCAGGAAAAGGAGCATATGAGCTTGAAATATTGGATGGAAAAATTCTACCCTCAAATGGGAATGTTGCTCATTTGAAGAGATATTATTTCTAAGGAAAAGAAATACCCACGGGCAGGTATCCCTATTAATTATTTTCATTTTTGAATTATTTAATTTTTGCTAACGATTTTAGATAATAGGCAAAAAGCTAGCCCGTACTAAATGATGAATTACGACGTGCAAGACACGCAGAAAGAACATAATTCCCGGTCTAGGGTTACAATTATTCTGATAGAAATTTAAAAGGGTTAAACAGTCTTCATCTAAAATCGAACCTCCGAGTCTCGTTTGTTTTTCCTTTTCAAGAAAAGGACCGCATGAGATGAATAATCAAGTGCTCGAGAATTCATATTTCAAAGCTCAAACACTTGGTGGAATATATAATATACATATGATATATGTATAAAAAAGGCAAAGAACACTGAGAATAACTAAAGTTCAAGTCAAGCCCAAAAGTCTACTCATCGAATGAATTAAGTTCAGAGCAAAGTTACGAGCCAATAACACAAAGCCAGTCAAAAAACCTTATAGGTTAAAGGCAATATATAAAAATGGGTTGTAAAAAGAACCCTTGGATTTTATTTCCTTTTTTGCAAATCTGTTGTAAAGAAAATAATTACGAAAAAGTTATAGAAGTTATTTAAATACATGTAAGATGTTATTTCAACTTGACAAAGTTCAAATGAAAACTTTATCAAAGTTATTTCAAGAAACATATGTGTTCCTATTTATTTTATCGTACATTTACACTGTTATGAAGTTGAGACGTCTTCTTCATTAAGTGTAATGATTAATAGAAACAAATTCAGTTTATGGCCTGCCTGCTGGTTGTAATGATTAATAGAAATAGATTCAGTTTACAGCCTGATTCGGGTTTCTTATTTGAGTGTTTATTACTCTAAGGTTTGCTGAAGTGTTAAGACGGGGTCCTATAGACATGATATCTACTGAATTAGAAGGTGATGAGATAGTGAGGCTCAAAATGTTAATTGCACCTCAATTTATGATAATTGTCGGGCCGGGAACCACATCAGTGGATTCTGAGGGGTGCCTAACACCTTCCCCTTAGAATAATTTCAAGCCCTTACCCTATCTCTGGTTGTTCAAATAAAACTCTTTTGGTGTCCTAGTGCAACCTAATCATTAGGTGGCGACTCTTCAAATGCAAAACCCAGTTCCCAAAAAGAACGAGCTGCCCCTCCAAATGTCATAAACCCGATTTCACAAGAAAAAGGGGGCGCGATAGCATGGCGACTCTGCTGGGGACGTTTAGGCTTTTACCATTTTAGACTATTATTGTGAATTTATGCTTCTTTATTACTTGTTTAATTCCGCGTTCAATTCCCTTTTCAATTACGCAATTGACTTGTCTCTTGTTTCTTTCCTTTTCTGCTTTGCTCTACTACTGCTCTAAATTATGAAAATTATTGTATTTACTGCTTTCTTAACGTGCAAATATGTGACAAAATGTCTTTAATTACTGTATAATTATGCTCAACATCATATTCCACTCGTGCCAAACAAATACCATAGCAACACTTATAATGAGTGGTTGCGCTCTTCCGATATTATCACCCTCTAAATCCGAAAAAGGCATATTTACGGTAAAACCAGTCGATCAACGGTGTAGTCGACGGTTCCGTGCCTTTCCCCCTTGAGATATCCGCTCAAGGGTACCAGTCTAAAACCCCATAGAAATCTTACTCTGTTTAACTGTGCATGCATCATGGTCAAACCTAGTCGAGTCAGTTATGTTGTTCGCATAATGACTCTTTAAGATAGCCTTATCCAAAGTCCACTGGGTTTCCCTAAAATCCAAACGGACATCATCACGTTCTGTGCATTTATTTGGAGAAATGAATGCTTTCATGCTAATTGTTGATATTAAATAGTCGAGTATGGTGAGGGTAAAAATAAGAAAGAATCAATTACTTAACACACGGGTGCAATCAAAGTTACACAAGGAGTGGTTTGAAATCAGTCCACAATCGAAGGTCCTTTTAGAGGGAAATTTAGCATATAAAAGAGTGCATAAACATTAGGTATGCGAGGTTAAACTATGGCAAAGAAAAGTATCATGCAATAGCAAACACAAAGTCAGTTGCTAATGAACTATCGAAACATGGTAGTCACATAGGTCAATTTCACCAACTCAGTAATAGAGAAAAGAGAGAGTATCAGAAGCATGTAAAATGTCAAGTACAAAGATCTTTTTGAAAAATATAGTTTAGTTCAATGATTGCAAGAAGTCAAAATCACTTAAAGAAACAGATGCTGAAACAAAAGGGTTTCAAATCTAGTTGAGTAACTTCTAACAGGTGAAACAGCTTCAGAAGCTTGAATAAGCCCCAAATAAATTAGGATTTTGAAACCAATCAAATTCAAAGATGATGGACAAAATAAATCATACAACAAATAGTCTCAGAACTCGAATGAACCCAAAACTTTAGGGTTTTCACCATCAATCGAGTCTAGAGATGAAAAACAAACAATCGAACAAATACTAACACGAAAATATATTCAAAAACCTAAAAAAACTAAGACTCTTGGTATGCAAACTCCACTAAAAGAACGACATAAGGAAACACAGTAGAATATGTCAAAAAAGTAGAGAAAGCTTTAGAAATAACTTAACAAAACCTAAATCGGAAAAGATAAAGGGGTTTTGAAGGCAAAGTTCTGAAAGAAACTTTGAGAAAACGTTTAGAAGTCGAGAGTGAACACAGATCTAAAACAGATCTAAAAGAAATGGGAAGAACCTCAAAGGTTAGGGTTTCAGAAGAAACCTAGATGGTGATAAAGGCTTGGACAATCATCGATTTAAGCAGGAGAGGTCAAGAATCAGGCTTGAATAGCCATGGCTGGCTGGAGCAGAGTCAAATATGACCGGAGACAACCATAGAACTGAAATCAACCAAGGTTTGGACCAAAATTTTCTAGGATTCAGCCTTGAAACCGTGATAATCGGGCATATGGAAACCAAGAGAGGTAGATACAGGCCTCCAATGGCTTTGGAAGCCATTGATTTGGACGATTTTAGGTGGTGGTTGAGGGTGGCGGCTAGGTTTTGAGAGAGAGATTGAGAAAGAATTGGGATTTAGAGGCGGCTGGGGGTGTGAAATGGGGTTAGGGTTAGGGGTCGTTTGAATTAAAAAAGGAAATAAGGCTTGGTGGTCGTTGATCATTTCGATCAACGACCTTGATTGATCGGGTACGTGGGGCGGTTTAACGGGGTTGGGGTTGGGTCGGTTCAAATGAGGATTGGGTCAGGGTAATTGGGTTACAAATTGGGGTTTAATTCAGGCCACAATTGAAACACATTTGGCTATATTTTAAATAGCCACATTTCCCTTATTTATTTTATAAAACTAGTAAAGTGATTTATGTAAATAAATTAAAGGTACTAAAATGATTAGTAATACATAATTATCAAATTAAAAATATTGGACCTAATTATTATAGACATAAACGTAATTAAATCTAAAAGAGACAAATATTGCAATTATATGCAATTTAGCTTTAAAAATACTAAATAAATTTGTAAAAATATGCAAAAATTATATTAGATACATTTTAATATAGATATGAGAGTCCAATAAATGAATCATCAAAATGATAATTTTGGGAATAATTATTGGGTTTTTCTGGATAAGATAGGGCAAATAATTGATTTTAAAAATCTTTAAAAATGAAGAAAAAATAATAAAACATTTGAACATACCTATATATGCATACATATGCTATTTTAAAAGTATTTTGCATATTAAACTATTTAGGAAAAAATTGGGTATCAATAGAGAGTTGCGCAGAAAATGATGTCTCGAGGAGATTTTGGTCCTTGTCGGCTTGATTTGAGGAAGCCTTCTCAACTGCTTACTCTGAAGTCAAAACCTTTAATTGCTGCTCTAAGGTGCACTTTCTTTCTTCTAACACCTCCATATCAATTTGAAGGCTTTCATATTGTTATTTCCTGTTGTCTGCTTCAATTTGATAATCATGCATTAATTGCTCCGTATGAGAAACCCTCTTCATTATCTCTGTGCCAATAATATTGATCTAAAAAGGGATAAAAGGGTAAGAACCTTAATAAAATAAGGATGGAATGAAGTGTAAAAAGTATTAAAAACCTTTAATGATGACTACACTATGTCATTCATCCAAGTCAAAGAGATGTGACTCTCGAGCTTGGATTTCTCAACTGGACCGATCAGAGGTTTCAACCATACGTCAGCCCGACCTGACTTTTTCAAAAGGTTACCATCAGCAGGGACCTCGATGGTAATCTGCTTCATCGTTCCACTTCCACTCGAGTAACCAACCTCAGTACAAGGAACAATATGGTAAAAGAAGCAAGGGGTACTTCATCAGAAACAAATCCAAATTGTCATTATCAAAACCACGAGAGAAAAGCTGATCAATAGAGTCACGAGCTACCGCAAGAGTATCATCATCTGAGCTCACCAAGGTGGCTTTAACAGTATCGGTTATGGGAACAGAACGGGGAGGGGATGTTTCATCGTCTAAAAGGACGCGTCTTCTGGCTCGCGACCTTTTTATCAAGTAACCTCCATCCCGTTCTTCCTCTTCTTCAGAATCTTGGACTACTGCTGTGAGCACGTGATTTTTGCCCTATATGAGAATTACACCCAAAAAATGCAAAATAAAATAGTTTTGTGTTGTTTGCAATTTTTGTAAATTTTGTGTTATTTTTCTCTTATTGTTTGCATTTGTGTGTGCATGTTTATTGATTTAAATCAATGAAAATAAAAAAAATATGTCGCATTTGCATTCTAAGATTTAATTGTACAATTAGAAGTAATTAAGTTTGTTTAAATTAATGAAAAAATCACAAAAAATAATGTACTTAGCATTTTAGTGTTTAGTGTCAAATTGTGTGACTTTCTTTATTTTAATGTTGTGTGATAATTATTTTTTTTAGCATTTTAACTTAATTTTGGTTTTACAATATAGTCTAGGATTTTTGGTTTTAAAATTAGTAAAATTAGTTTAGAAAGAAAATAAAAGAAAAGAGGAAAAAAAATGAAAAATCGGACCGGGCCAAAAATTGAGATTAAAACCAGCCCCAATCTTCTTCCCATACACAGTCCAATCCAGCCAGTCTTAGAGACGGGTGGAACGATGTCGTTTAGGCGTCTCAAATCTGAACCGACGATCAAACAAATCGAACGGTCCAGCCCAGCCCCCATCATCAAAGAAGCGACGTCGTTTCACCCTTTTAATCTGGACCATATAATTGATTTGATCGAACGATCACCAACGCACCCCACTACCCGCATTCGACCTGGACCCGTTCACTTTAAAGACCAACCCGGTCTCTATTTCGATGGAGCGACATCGTTTCAGTTAAGCCATTGATCCAGGCCGTTGATCTCGTTTGATCAAACAGCCAGGATCAAATCCCTAACCCCGTATATAACTCCTAAACAAACCCTACCCCCCTCAGAACACCCTACCCCCTCGTCTCTGAGTCTTCAGAGACCAACCCTCCTCCGCCACTGACCGCCCGCCGGAAATCGCCTACGTCGGCGGTCGACGGCCAAACACTTCCATCTTCACACCCTGAACTCCCCTCAAACTCCCCGTTCTAACCATCCTATCAGCCTTCTTTGAATCCCAGCGCATCGTTTTGAATAACCCAAAAACCTAACAGTCTCCTCACCATGTCCGGCGACATCACCTCCGATGGCCGCCAAAGTTACACCACTAAACCCCCTTGACCTCCTCTTGCCCAACCACCAACCATCTTCCTTCGAATCATCCCATAGCCTGTCAAATATCAAATCAAAGCTAAGAACCCTAGCCCCGCCCTAAAAACCCCTGGTGGCGGCGCCAAACCTAAACTGCCCCAAACATACACCCTAGGACCTCCGTGACTTCCCCTTAAAATCCCATGCCAGTTTTACTCGAATCCTAGTAAAGTCCTTCGAATTTCACATCGAAGACGAACCCCGAAAAACCTAAAACTCCAGGTTTTGGTAAGAGTGAGAAAATTGAGGTCGTAATCGACCTTAGTCGCGTGTTCTTAGTCGAGAACACTCGATTAAGGTCCATTTCGGCTTCAAACTTAAGTTGAAGCTTCGAGTAGGATGAATTCGAATGGTCTAAAATTCCAAGGTATTTCTGCTAATTTTCTTTTTTGATTGTTTATCTGATTAAGTGTCATTGTAATTCATCGTTTTTGTTAATTATTTCTCCCTCCTCTTTCGGACCTTTTTCTTGGTCCAGGTTTCATTGTTTTTGTTGTTGTTATGGTTGGTTAAGCATATGTAGTAAACTGTTGAATCGATTAAATAATTTTCGTCCATTTCTGGTAGCTAACTGGATTCTGTTTGAGATCAATCTAATCTCTTATATTTCCTAATTTTCATAATGAATTGCTTGGTCATTTAAATGTCGTGAATTGGTTGTTATTAACTGTTATGTGAATTCTGTTCCACACCTCTTTCATTTGGAATTAATTCAGGGTTTAATGCATTCCATGTGTAGTTAGTCTTTCACTTCAACATAATAGCTGTTTTTGATAAATGAATCCTTCATCCTTGTTCCAATTCCATTCGATTTGGTTTAAGTTTGAGTACCAACTATTATTGAATTTGACAATTTGTAGCATAATAATATTCTGTTAAGTTTGATGTTTAATATCAATATGACTTTGGTTTATGTCCAGCCATAGTATTCCAGTGATTTATCAAGAATTAGTCAGTTGATAGGTGTTCTTATTAGGTGAATTGGTTATAGCTGATGGGATTTAAAAGGGGTTGGGGTAGTTTGGGCATAAGGGACTGCTAAAGGATTGAATAGAGACAAGTGTTAGTGGATTTGGAAAAGTTAAGAGACAATGTTAAGTGGAATTAAAATATTTAAAAGATAATAATAGTGGAAGACTACTTTCTGATTTTAAGGATTGAAATAAGTTAGTTAATTGTCCACTAATTGCCTAAAATCAGGAGAAAAAGAGTTGGAGAGGACATATAATAAGGAGAGACTTGGAGAGAAAAAGACACTTTGACATACTAATACACACACATGAATACACTGGAGAATATATAGAAAGGAAGAAAAAATATCGATTAAGAGCTTAGGAGAACATACATTGAAAAGCTGAAAAGCTACTGTTCTATTGTGATTCTGGGCTTTAATTTCAACTTGTATTGGTTGTTTGCACCTGAAGTTTTTCTAAGTGTCTTGGAATCAATTTCCAGCTCGTTTGGATCTGTTCAAATTATTTTGCAGTCAGTTTATTGGTTGATTTGGGTTTCAAACACTTCCTAGTTTGGATTAGAGTTAAATTTGGCATGTTCAAGTCAATTTTTGGGGTTGTCTATTGACTATTTTCATTGTTGGGATTCTAGACTTGGCTGTGATTTTCCTGTTTGATTTGTTGAACTGCTATTTGATCCTGTTAACTGCTTGTTATTACTGCTGATACTTCTACCTTCTGTTGTGATTTAAATACCAGGTACATGTCTTTGAATCTTAACATCATGTAGAGTGTAGCTGAAATGAAATGAAATGGAAGTCTAGCTTCACTGGAAGTTTCAGTAGTTGCTGTATTTTCTTCATAATTGAATGTAATGGTTTTAATTATAATGGACTGTTTAGACTATTAATGTATAGTGGACTGACGGAACTGGACTGTGTGAACTATCGTCTCTTAGGTCTGTTTAAGTCTGTTGAGTCGAGAAGCAATCTAATGTTAGGTAGATAGAATGGCTTAGGTTATTTTTTTAGTTGTTCCACATGTCCATTAGCTCCTGTAGTTGCTCCATATAATCTCCATTAGTTATTCCCATTTTTACATGTGATATGACTCTTATTAGAGTTGCCCTGTACTGTGTTAAATTTCGATGAAAGGAAATGCCGGGCCCATTAATAGTAGATTGTAGATTTGCTTAAGTTTTCTCACGTTTAAAATAGGCAATAGACCTATTATGTGTATACTCCTATCATAATCATTCTTGAATATGTTGTTTAGATAATGGATTTAAAGGGGAGCCACAGTGTATTGATTCACGAATAAGTCGCGTTCTAGTTCAAATCTTCATTGTCAAAATTACACAAGTTAGGAATAACTGATTAAGCAAGTCATGTACATTAGGCGTCCTAAGAGATGTAAAAAGAAAACAAAGACAAAGTCAATGGCATGTTTGCTGCTTTTAATAACAAAACCCATTCGTCAATATGTGGATATGGACTTGCCTTGAATGCTTCAGTTTATAGTTTAGCATAGTATAAGTTTAGGCCTTCGGGTTAGGTAGCGGGTTTAAAATTAAAAGGTTCCTCCTTTTGTTTGAATCCGGACTTGGACTCGAGGCCCGAAATTTACAATATCAAATCGATTAAGACTTTCTTTGCTCGTAGAGACAAAATAAAATAGAAAATCATAGTCGCTTTAGGATATCCTTGAATAAAAAATGAGACGAGCCTCGCCAAATAAAACGCACAAATTACGGGGCCCTCAATAAATGGTTATAATAAATACTTAGATTTCGGGACGGGCTGTTTAGTAAATTTCACGGCCCTCCCCAAAATAATAACGCGTTAGTCTATTTAGGCGCGTATCTAATAATATTACCTCCCTAAACTCGGGTGTGCATTTCATGCGACCCAAATAAAATACCAAAACGTTGAATAAAATGTGTTCCGGATCGCGGGTGCATTTCATGTGACGAGATCCAAAGACATATTTTAAACGACGTTCAATCTTGTTTAAAAATGAATAAAAGTGGTTAAAAGTTAAAATTTGCACATAAGTTAAAGCATGTCATAAAATCTGATAAATAAGACAAATATGACAGTTGAGCGACCGTGCTAGAACCACGAAACTCGGGAATGCCTAACACCTTCTCCCGGGTTAACATAATTCCTTATCCGGATTTCTGGTTCGTAGATTGTAATACGGAGTCAACTTTTTCCCCGATTCGGGATTCAAACCGGTGACTTGGGACACCATAAATCTCTCAAGTGGCGACTCCAACTCTTAAATCCCATTTCGATTATCCTTTAATTGGAAAAACTCCCTTTATTACACCCCTTTCATGGGATGTAGTAAGAAAAAGGAGATGTGACAGCTCTGGCGACTCCGCTGGGGATGTATCAACCCAGAACCACTAGTTCAGGGTTAGAAATTCGAGCTTAGAATACTTGTTATATTTGGCTTTATTTATTATCTGGTTTTATTCACATGTTTGGACCTAATGTGCTAAATGCTGCTTTTTACTGCTTTGATATTGGTGATCTGTATATAAATTGTTACGAATCCCTCCTCTCTCTAAGTCTTCTACATCATGGAGAAGGGTGCACTTTGTGTGACTTCTCTTTTGTTTAGAGTCTTTTTTCATTTAGAACGAGGTTCAGATAAGTTGCTAAGCCGACGGAGCTTCTGTATCTCCGGTACGCTGCCCCCTCCCCCCCCCCCCCCCCCCCCCC
>MU723874.1:161896-182021 GCA_026770625.1 Nicotiana glauca
TTTAAACCTAGAAAAACAAAGCTTCATGCCGGATCCCTAGTAGGAACGTTTGTTTGCATCATATGTATTTGTCTTAGGAGACTCAACACAGGGGTTGGGTCTGTTTAGGACAGGTGTACCCAAAATGGAAGAGACCATCCTGATGCATTTTTACTTGCTACTTGTGCATTTATTTGCTTCGGACTTGCATGCTGACCGGTTTTTGAAAAAAAAAAAGAAGAAGAAGAGAGAAATAGCAGTGTAGAGGGCTAGGGGAATTAATCACCTATTTTGAAAAATACAACTATCCAAGTAGTGCTGAAACTCTGCCATATTTTTGAGAAAAATGAAAAAAAAAGGAGGTTTTTATTTTCAAAAATAGTTTGTTTTATTTTCCACTGAAAAAAAAATATATTTTCAAAAAATAGTTTGCTTTATTTGCCAATAAAGGAAAAATGTGATTTTATTTTCAAAAAATAGTTTATTTGTTTGTCAATAAAATGAAAAAATAGTTCGTTTTATTTGCCAATAAATTAAAAAAAAAGAGAAAAGAGAAATAGTCTTGTTTTCAAAAATAGTTCGTTTTGTTTGCCAATAAAAAAAAGAAAAGAAAAAGGAAAAATATTTTGTCTTCAGATATAGTTTGTTTTATTCGGCAGAACTACGCCGGTTTGATTCTCACAGGGTGTGAGATATATAGGCAACCCTCATCGGGTCGAACCTCCCCTTTTGCAAAAATAACCAAAAAATGTCAAATTTTAATTTTTGTTATAAATAAGTCAGGTGATACCGTTTTTATCAAATATAGCCGAATGTTCCCGAAAGGTACGCCGCAAGGCTGACTTTGCATAAACAGCTACCTTTGGGTCATTTTTTAAGGTTTTTGGACGGTTGACCCCCACAGCCTTAAAATCTTCGTCCCCGAGGTGCTGAAAGGCCGTGTTTGCAATATCGGGTTTTATTTTGAAAAACAAGGAAAAAAGTATTAAGTAAGTTGGGTGATGCCATTTTATCAAAAATAGTCGAATGTTCCCGAAAGGAACGCCGGAAGGCTGACTTTGCATAAACAGCCACCCTTTGTCATTTTAAGGTTTTTGACCTGTTAGCCCACACATCCTTAAAATCTTCGTCCCCGAGGTGCTGAAAGGTCGTGTTTGCAAAACTAGGTCTTTTATTTTAATTTGAAAAAACAAGAAAAAGAGTCAGTGGGCAAGTGAATGCCTTTGTGATTTTTGGGCAAAATAAGCCGAGCCAGCTTCGGTAGTGTACTGAACCGTTCTTACCGAGATAGCCTTAGAGTATCTTTCAGTTGTCGAAAGGCTGTTTCCATAAAAGAACGGACAAGTTTGTAAAAGTGTCATAAAATAGATCCTTTCCGGCCTCAAAATTCATGTGAAATTGAGAAGGGGCCACGTTTGCAAAAAATAGCCATTTGGTTAAAATTGGCATATAGGAGAAGGAGTCTGTCAGTCTGTTTTTTAAAATTTGTATTTCTTTTGATTAGAGTATGTGGGTTGTTTAATGTTCAAATCTCTATCTTGTCTTTCACTAGAGTCTGTTAGTTCGGTCTAAGTTTGTCAGTTTTTTTAATCACTGTAATCAGAGCGTGTTTTACTACGAAAAATTGAAAATTCCAAAAAAATGTTTCATTGTTGTTTACCTTTTATTTGCCTGAACTATGCAAGGTCTGATTCATGCGGGGTCATGATACGTAGGCAATCTCCATAAGATTCGACCACAACCAAAAAAGCAAAAGAAATGAAAAAAAAAATAAAATATTGTTAATAATAAGGACCGACCGAGTCCATTCTAACATGTTTTGTTTTGAATTGTAAAAGAAAATTGAGTTGGCCGATTTGTGGTAAGACGGAAACACAAGATCCAGGAAAACCTGATTGTGATCCAAGACAGTGACACCCAGAATATCGCGCAAAATCCTTTACCTGCACATCATGATGCACACTTTGTGGGGATGAGGCCTGATGACATGGAGTATGAGAATCCTCTCGGGAACCTGCTAACTGAAGATAATGATGTTGAAATTGGAGAAGGCTCTGCTGAATCTGATGAGCAAATTTGTGGCTAAGATGTCGTGCTTGGTAATTGGAAAGACGCTCCATTTCCGGAGATGAGCTTTGGTGGTTTATTTTGTTGTCATTTCTGTTGTCCGGATTATTTTCAGGGTTGTAATCTGGATATTGTCTTGTAAATCAAACCCTTCTATCATTCTATTTTGTCTAGTTTTCTGTTGGTCGTAGCACCTCATTTAGTATTGTCTAGTTTGTTCTAAAGGTTGTAACCCAGTTTTTTGTGCTTGTTATGTTATACAAACTCTTCCCTCGTTTGTCTAATGCAATTCTCTGTCTTCCGTTATTTATAGTCATTTTTCTTTGATCTAAGTCTTTCCTCTTTATAGTCCTTTTTCTGTCAACTCTAGTGACATGACATGTACGTATAATTTTGAATTTTGGCCTAATCTTAAAAGTTAATCATGAAGCAATTGGAAGATGATCGGGGCACGTAAAGGAAATAAGAACAGACTAAGAACCCGAACCCTGTGAAACTGGGGTTCATAGAACATAAAGAAATCTTATGTGACAAGCCGCATCAGCTGGAAATTAAAAGACAAGTTTGCCCAAAATTGGCAAAAAAAAGAGAATGGGAGTATTGTCCAAAAGAGCTTTAAAATTAACAAATGGAAAAGGGCGAATGTGTGAATATGGTTATCAATGCTGGTATAAGAAGAAGATGCTACAAATGTCTGTTTAATCACGTTGTTTGTGCTTGGCATATTTTGAAGATTGGAATGACGAAGGCATTTTGTTCTGCTATCTAAACACTTTATCCTTCGTTACCCCTTTGAGCCTTATTTGATTTCTTTCATACCCCTCTTTCGGAATCAACATCAAAGATTAGAAACACAAACATGAAAGATAAGAAAAGAAAAGGAGAAAGAAAAAGAAAAAAAGCAACAAAGAGAAAGAAGGAGATAAAAAAAAATAAGAGTGGAAAGGAAAACTAGAACGAGGAATTGAGAACTACGTTTGACCTGATTCCTCAAAGAGAATACGTAGGCGCTTCACAGCTCGGTCATAGTGTAACAAAAAATCAAAAAATCCCCAAGCAAGAAATTGGGGCAAAAATTGTGTTTATTATAAATAAATCTAGTTCCGAAGGTTGTAATTTTAAAACAAATTGATGTGTTTTTGAGCCTTCAAATACCCTTTAATTCTAACCTATCCAAAATCCCATATTACGGTCCAAAGAAAGACCTTCCGATCAATCTTCAAAAGAGGCCAAGTCAGGCAAATGAGAGAGTCTTATCATAACATAACACTCTGATCCCCAGCAGAAAAGACTTTAATCCCCAGCAAAAAAGAAATATGAGAGAGTCTTAGCAGTAACACCCCAAAGCCCCAGCTGAAAAGTAATACAAATGAGAGAGTTTTATTGGTGAAAACCTTCACGGGCACCTTGAGGCGACTGTGAGTTGAGAGAAAATCCAAAATGAGAGAGGCTTGATAGTGAAAACCCTTCGGGCACTACAAGTCGAATAAAGATTGAGAATCAGATGGGAAATCACCAGACGAAGCTTATGAAAGACGATTAACGACGGAGGAAAGGTCCCATCTGCATGTCATGACCATCAGAGTTGGTATCTGCGTTGATAGGTTTTTTATTTTATAGTTTTCTTGTTAGAGAGTCATCCCTTTTCTTTTGTCTTTTATTCTATTTCCTTTATCTTTCTCCTTTCATCGAAAAATTCCCCAACAGAGTCTGTTTGGTCAAGGCAAGTGAGAAATGACTTCAAAATTTGCCACCAGCTTTCCAATTATGCAAGACGGGATCTGATTAGAACATCCAAGTGGTATAAGTCAGGAAAGAACAAGTGCAAGGCCTGTGTCCAGAAGGATATTCCCCAGCAAGAGGAGAATGACAAAAGGATGGACCAGTGTCAAGAAGGATATCCTCGCATAAATCAAAGGTTATAGACCTCAAGGCCAAGGCCAATGGACAAATCAAGAAAGAACAACGCGGAGAGTGATTTGGGAAATTCATACGAGACTCAAAGGTCGGGGGAAATGCCAGTTCCCGAGCTATGCCACAAAAAGAAGAAGGATATCCCAGTAGAAAAGGGACGGGGAATGTGATGGCAGAGAGGCATGATACAAGGAAGATTATCAAACTGGGGCAGAAAATTTTCTTTCCATTTTGAAAATTTTCTGGAAATCAGGTATCCATTCGGGGAAGAAGGAAGACAAGACAAGTCTTAAGGGAAGTAGTCTTTGAACCAGTATTATTCCCAGCAGTGTTGAAAGAATGAAAATAACAGTTTTAATGAAGGAAGGCATATCCCCAGCGGACAGAACAAAAAGATGAAACTTGTGTTCAGAAAAAGCAAAAGGCCAGCGTCATCCCCAGCAGTTTTCAGAAGAATGAAGCACTAGTTTTGAAGGAATGAAAATCCCCCCCAGCAGTGCGTTATCCCCAGCTGATAACATTTTTATCCTCAGTAGTGTTGAGAGAAAATAAAAGTTTTGAAGGAAGTAGTTTAGAAAAAAAAAAGGAAGAAGAGGAAGAAAGGAGATTCGCCCAACAGTATTATCCCCAGCAGGTAAGTAAATAATTCCCCAGCAGTGTTATCCCCAGCAGTTTCGAGGGAAGACAACACGAGTTTTTGAGGGAAGCTGTTCTGACAGAAGGGAACTCAATGTAGAAGGAAATGGTTTAGGAGACAAAGGGGAACAACGGTAATAGAATGCGGATGAAGTAGTTGTTGAAGTCAGGTGTCCGCCTGAAGAACTGAAAGGCGTTATCTTTTTAAAGTGTATTTGAAGTTTTAAATTATAGTTGAGGTCAGGTGCCCGCCTGAAGAATGGAAAGACGTTATCTTTTTAAATTGTATTTGAAGTTTTAAATTATAGTTGAGGTCAGGTGCCCGCCTGAAGAACGGAATAACGTCTTACTTTTAAGTTATTGTTGAAGTCAGGTGCCCGCCTGAAGAACGAAATGGCATTTTATTTTTAAGTTGTTGTTGAAATTTTAAATTATAGTTGAGGTCAGGTGCCCGCCTGAAGAATGAAAAGGCATTATCTTTTTAAATTGCATTTGAAGTTTTAAATTATTGTTGAAGTCAGGAGCCCGCCTGAAGAGAGGAATGGAAATTTATTTTCAAAGTTGTTGCTGAAGTCAGGAGCCCGCCTGAAGAGAGGAATGGCGTTTTATTTTCAAAGATGTTGTTGAAGTCAGGAGCCCGCCTAAACAGAGGAATGGCGATTTATTTTCAAAGTTGTTGTTGAAGTCAGGAGCCCGCCTGAAGAGAGGAATGGCGTTTATTTTTAAGTTGTTGATGAAGTCAGGAGCCCGCCTGAAGAGAGGAATGGCGTTTTATTTTCTAAATTGTCAGTTGAGTTCAGGAGACCGCCTGAAGAGAGGAATGACGTTTATTTTTAAGTTGTTGGTTGAAGTCAGGAGCCCGCCTGAAGAGCAGAATGGCGTTTCACTTTTAAGTTGTTGTTGAATTCAGGTGCCCGCCTGAAGAACGGAATGGCATTTTATTTTCTGAAGTTTGTTGTCGAAGTAAGGAGCCCGCCTGAAGAGAGGAATATAGATTTATTTTCTGAAGTTGTTGTTGAAGTTAGGAGCCCGCCTGAAGAGAGGAATGGTGTTTATATTTTGAAGTTGTTGTTAAAGTCAGGAGCCCGCCTGAAGAGAGAAATGGCGATTTATTTTCAAATTGTTGTTGAAGTCGGGAACCCGCTCGTATAATAGAGGAATACATTTCAGTCTTTACATTTCAGCCTTTACATTTCCAGTTTGACGTCCGGAGCTCACCCGTATAACAGAGGAATACATTTCAGTCTTTACATTTTCAGTTTGAAGTCGGGAGCACGCCTGTATACTAGAGGAATACATTTCAGTATTTACATTTCAAGTCTTGAAGTCAGTAACCCGCCAGAAGGCAGAAGGTTACAACAGAAAATCCCCAACATAAATCCAAATTCAGAAACCAGAAGGAAGGCAACAGCAGTCGGAAGAAGGCAGTTCATGCTCCGAAGGAAAACAATGCGAGTTTCAAGAAAATAAATAGTTCGAGTTCGGCAATCAAGAAAGGCCGACGATTCAAGTCAGAAATGAAGAAACATCTGACGGACCACAAGACAACAAGAAAACAAGGCCACAAGAAACACAGAAGAGAGCAAGTTCAAGAGCTAGATAAGATTTTGTAACTCATAGACTAGCTTAGTCTAGCTTCTTATTTTCTTTTTAGCCCGATGTAATAAGGAGGTCGATAAGCAGTAGCAGCAACAACAACAGTAACAGCAAAATCACAGTTTCATAGTAGTCCCAGCTACCAAAAAATTTCCCGAACTACATTGACCTGGTTCCCTTTTAGCCAGGGATATGTAGGAGACCTTTTGAAGCAAAGGTTCGGTCAAATCTTTCAAAAATGCTTCACACGGAGTACTCAAACGGGCAAAAATCGCTCGTATCCGCTCACTTTATCTTTGCACGAAAACTCTTCGTGTTTCTGGGCATAGAGGGCCAGCTGTGAGCACGTGATTTTTGCCCTATATGAGAATTACTCCCAAAAAATGCAAAATAAAATAGTTTTGTGTTGTTTGCAAATTTTGTGGATTTTGTGTTATTTTTCTCTTATTGTTTGCATTTGTATGTGCATGTTTATTGGTTTAAATCAATGAAAATACAAAAATATGTCACATTTGTATTTTAAGATTTAATTATATAATTAGGAGCAATTAAGTTTGTTTTAATTAATGAAAAAACCACAAAAATAATGTACTTAGCATTTTAGTGTTTAGTGTCAAATTGTGTGACTTTCTTTATTTTAATGTTGTGTGAAAATTATTTTTTTTAGCATTTTAAGTTAATTTTGGTTTTACAATATAGTCTAGGATTTTTGGTTTTAAAATTAGGAAAATTAGTTTAGAAAGAAAATAAAAGAAAAGAGGAGAAAATGAAAAAATCGGACTGGGCCAAAAATTGAGATTAAAACCATGCCCAATCTTCTTACCATACCCGGTCCAATCCAGCCAGCCTTAGAGATAAGTGGAACGACGCCGTTTATGCATCTCAAATCTGAACCGTCGATCAAACAAATCGAACGGTCCAGCCCAGCCCCCATCATCAAAGAAGCGACGTCATTTCACCCTTTTAATCTGGACCATAGAATTGATTTGATCGAACGATCACCAACGCACCCCACTACCCGCATTCGACCCGGACCCGTTCACTTTAAAGACTAACCCGGTCTCTATTTCGATGGAGCGACGTCCTTTCAGTTAATCCATTGATCCAGGACGTTGATCTCGTTTGATCAAACAGCCAGGATCAAATCCCTAACCCGTATATAACTCCTAAACAAACCCCACCCCCTCAGAACACCCTACCCCCTCGTCTCTGAGTCTTCAAAGACCAACCCTCCTCCGCCACTGACCGCCCGCCAGAAATCGCCTACGGCGGCGGTCGACGGCCAAACACTTCCATCTTTACACCCTGAAATCCCCTCAACCTCCCCGTTCCAACCATCCAACCAGCCTCCTTCAAATCCCAGCCCATCGTTTTGAATAACCCAAAAACCTAACAGTCTCCTCACCGTGTCCGGCGACATCACCTCTGATGGCCGCCAAAGTTACACCACTAAACCCCCTTGACCTCCTCTTGCCCAACCACCAACCATCTTCCTTCGAATCATCCCATAGCCTCTCGAATATCAAATCAAAGCTAAGAACCCTAGCGCCGCCCTAAAAACCCTGGTGGCGGCGCCAAACATAAACTGCCCCAAACATACACACTAGGACCTCTATGACTTCCCCTCACCAAATCCCATGCCAATTTTACTCGAATCCTAGTAAAGCCCTTCGAATTTCACATCGAAGACGAACCCCGAAAAACCTAAAACTCCAGGTTTTGGTACGAGTGAGAAAATTGAGGTCGTAATCGACCTTAGTCGTGTGTTCTTAGTCAAGAACACTTGATTAAGGTCCATTTCGGCTTCAAAATCAAGTTGAAGCTTCGAGTAGGACGAATTCGAATGGTCTGAAATTCCAAGGTATTTCTGCTCATTTTCTTTTTTGATTGTTTATCTGATTAAGTGTCGTTGTAATTCATCGTTTTTATTAATTATTTCTCCCTCCTCTTTAGGACCTTTTTCTTGGGCCGGGTTTCATTTTTTTAGTTGTTGTTGTGGTTGGTTAAGCATATGTAGTAAACTGTTGAATCGATTAAATAAGTTTCATCCATTTCTGGTAGCTAACTGGATTCTGTTTGAGATCAATCGAATCTCTTATAGTTCCTAATTTTCATAATGAATTGCTTGGTCATTTAAATGTCGTGAATTGGTTGTTATTAACTGTTATGTGAATTCTATTCCACACCTCTTTCATTTGGAATTAATTCAGGGTTTAATGCATTCCATGTGTAGTTAGTCTTTTAGTTCAACATAATAGCTGTTTCTGATAAATGAATCCTTCATCCTTGTTTCAATTCCATTCGATTTGGTTTAGGTTTGAGTACGAACTGTTATTGAATTTGACCATTTTTAGCATAATAATATTCTGTTAAGTTTGATGTTTAGTATCAATATGACTTTAGTTTATGTCCAGCCATAGCATTCCAGTGATTAATCAAGAATTAATCAGTTGATAGGTGTTCTTATTAGGTGAATTGGTTATAGCTGATGGGATTTAAAAGGGGTTAGGGTAGTTTGGGCATACGGGGCTGCTAAAGGATTGAATAGAGACAAGTGTTAGTGGATTTGGAAAAGTTAAGAGACAATATTAAGTGGAATTAAAATAGTTAAAAGATACTAATAGTGGAAGACTACTTTCTGATTTTAAGGGTTGAAATAAGTTAGTTAATTGTCCACTAGTTGCCTAAAATCAGGAGAAAAAGAGTTGGAGAGGATATATAACAAGGAGAGACTTGGAGTGAAAAAGACACTTTGACATACTCATACACACACAGGAATACACTGGAGAATATATAGAAAGAAAGAAAAAAATCTCGATTAAGAGCTTAGGAGAACATACATTGAAAAGCTGAAAAGCTACTGTTCTATTGAGATTCTGGGCTTTAATTTCAACTTGTATTGGTTGTTTGCAGCTGACGTTTTTCTAAGTGTCTTGGAATCAATTTCCAGCTCGTTTGGATCTATTCAAATTATTTTGCAGTCAGTTTATTGGTTGATTTGGGTTTCAAACACTTCCTAGTTTGGATTAGAGTTAAATTTGGCCGGTTCAAGTCAATTTTTACGGCTGTCTATTGGCTGTTTTCATTGCTGGGATTCTAGACTTGGCTGTGGTTTTCCTGTTTGGTTTGTTGAACTGTTATTTGATCCTGCTAACTGCTTGTTACTGCTGCTGATACTTGTACCTTCTGTTGTGATTTAAATACCAGGTACATGTCTTTGAATCTCAACATCATGTAGAGTGTAGCTGAAATGAAATGAAATGGAAGTCCAGCTTCACTGGAAGTTTCAGTAGTTACTGTATTTTCTTCATAATCGAATGTAATGGTTTGAATTGTAATGGACTGTTTAGACTATTAATGTATAGTGGACTGACGGAACTGGACTGTATGAAATATCGTCTCTTAGGTCTGTTTGATTCTGTTGAGTCGAGAAGCAATCTAATGTTAGGTAGATAGAATGGCTTAGGTTATTTTTTTAGTTTTTCCACATGTCCATTAGCTCCTGTAGTTGCTCCATAGAATCTCCATTAGTTATTCCCATTTTTACATGTGATATGACTGTTATTAGAGTTGCCCTGTACTGTGTTAAATTTCGATGAAAGGAAATGCCGGGCCCAGTAATAGTAGATTGTAGATTTGCTTAAGTTTTCTCATGTTTAAAATAGGCAATATTCCTATTATGTGTATACTCCTATCATAATCATTCTTGAATATGTTGTTTAGATAATGGATTTAAAGGGGAGCCACAGTGTATTTATTCACGAATAAGTCGTGTTCTAGTTCAAATCTTCATTGTCAAAATTACACAGGTTAGGAGTAATTGAATAGGCAAGTCATGTACATTAGGCGTCCTAAGAGATGTAAAAATAAAACAAAGACAAAGTCAATGGCATGTTTGCTGCTTTTAATAACAAATCCATTCGTCAATCTGTGGATATGGACTTGCCTTGAATGCTTCAGTTTATAATTTAGCATAGTATAAGTTTAGGCCTTCGAGTTAGGTAGCGGGTTTCAAATTAAAAGGTTCCTCCTTTTGTTTGAATCCGGACTTGGACTCGAGGCCCGAAATTTACAATATCAAATCGATTAAGACTTTCTTTGTTCGTAGAGATAAAATAAAATAGAAAATCATATTTACTTTAGGATATCCTTGAATAAAAAATGAGACGAGCCTCGCCAAATAAAACGCACAAATTACGGGGCCCTCAATAAATGGTTATAATAAATACTTAGATTTTGGGACGGGCTGTTTAGTAAATTTCACGGCCTTCCCCAAAATAATAACGCGTTAGTCTCTTTAGGCGCGTATCTAATAATATTACCTCCCTAAACTCGGGTGTGCATTTCGTGCGACCCAAATCAAATCCCAAAACGTTGAATAAAATGTGTTCCGGATCGCGGGTGCATTTCATGTGACGAGATCCAAAGACATGTTTTAAACGACGTTCAATCTTGTTTAAAAATGAATAAAAGCGGTTAAAAGTTAAAATTTGCACATAAGTTAAAGCATGTTATAAAATCAGATAAATAAGCCAAATATGACAGTTGAGCGACCGTGCTAGAACCACGAAACTCGGGAATGCCTAACACCTTCTCTCGGGTTAGTAGAATTCCTTATCCGGATTTCTGGTTCGTAGACTGTAATATGGAGTCGACTTTTTCCCCGATTCAGGATTCAAACCGGTGACTTGGGACACCATAAATCTCTCAAGTGGCGAATCAAACTCTTAAATCCCGTTTCGATTGTCCTTTTATTAGAAAAACTCCCTTTATTACACTCCTTTCACGGGATGTAGTAAGAAAAAGGAGGTGTGACAACTGCATCCTTCCTTTTCGATGAAGAACCCAAGATTATCTCTTGAGCTCTCTCCAAAGAAACTTTGGAAGCTACGACAACATCAACACTTATACCTCGAAAGGGAAATCCTGATTAAAAAAGGATCAAAACAAATTCTAAAGGAAAGGTGAATGAAGATATGCGAAAAGCATTTACCATGAGCTTTCACTTTCCAACCAAACCTATGCGAAAGGTTTATCCGAGATCTACTTTCCATCAGAGCAAGAGTCAATAACTTTCCTACCCGACCACGGAAATTGAGAATCTTATCAATAGTTCCTATGGTTGCTGAAAAAGAGAAAAAGTTAAACAATAGCGGGAAAAACAAAGAGAAAAGATAAAGAAGGTTATAAAAAAAACTCACGTGCAAAATTCCATTTCTCAGGAAATGGAACATTCTCTTCGCTCACTAAACCAACAGCGGGTGCAGTAACAAAATATGGCATACCGGCCACGGTCCTTATCATCCTCTGGGCTAACCAACGCTCTTTTACTTCTCACAACTAAAGTAAAAATTCCATGGCGGAAAAGCTTTAGGGAGTAGAGATGAATCAAATGGAAAAAAGTAAAAGGCACGTTGGCCAAACTCGTTAAATGTCTTAAGCAGGCAACAACCCCCCACACAATGGGCCAATCTGTCCTAAACAAACGTCAAAAAAATGACAAATTCAATGATAACAGGATCAATGGGTGGTTTAAAATTCAATGTAAAGGGATACATATACATAAAAGAAAATGCGGTCAAGTAAGATGTGATTCTTTGGTTCGCATTGGGAATTATAATGGGGAAATCAGGCTTCCAGTAGCAATCCCTTCGAACAATAGAGATCAGACCTTCGGTTATTTGAGATGGGTAAATATCAGCACGATCTAAAGAAGACATAGAAGAAACTTGGTTTCTGATCGATTCTCTATTATTGTAAAAAAATAGTTCAGCAGGGACAATTTCATCTACTAAAGGCTCACGAAGAGGTTCACTAGAATCTTTACTTCTATATGAAGGTCTATGGGAAAGAGAACCCCTAGTTATAGAAGGGGGAGTAGAACTCACTGGAGGTATAGAAGAACCCCTTACAGATGAAGACCCTAAACTACGCAATCCTCATCCTCTTCTACTTCTAACGGGAGCAAGAGGAAGATTATCAACAATGAGGACTCTTCGAGGGTTAGGGTTTGAAGAAGACATGACAGTATGAAGAAGAAGAAAACAATAATGAATATTCTAAGATATGAAACTTCTTATGAGAAAGACAAAGACAAAAGCTATATTTATACTCAGAAACAACCGTCAAAGAAAAGGTGTAATGATGGAAATTATCGCTTCGTAATTGGTGAAGCCCCAAAAAAGCCCTAAAAGATGCTAAAAATTTACAGAACCAATCAGAAGATGCCACACGTCATGAGCATTAAACGTAAGTGACACATAAAGCATCAGTTCCAGAGAAGATATAATGGCAGCAAAAAATCCCGCTTTAATGAGATTCACTTCCCAAATATTCTATTGATGAATAAATGGTAAGTGGGGGGGGGGGGCTATCTCTATTGGGAAAAATTGAATTAATATGTCGAGTTAATTATGTGGTGACATGTCATGACACGTGGATTGGTAATGACAGTTGGCAAAGAATATTTAAAGAGGCACGAACTTTAGCAGGCACGAGCAAAGATACAGGAAAGCTAGAAGGGATAGATTCTGGAACCTCTTGATATTCTGAAGAGGCGTCAGAAGAATGAACCTAAATAGTAAAAGGGATATAGATACATATTATTGATAATTAATAGGCAATAATTACAAAAAACATTATATAATCTGTATTGAATCAGTTACGATTGCCAATTATAACGTTACATTAAATGCCATTAATTGTCCATAATGGCTCCATTATGAAAGGAGAAAAACGTATCCTTGAGAAATATCTATAAAAGGTAAGGAATGAGCATTTGTAAGGACACAAAATACTATTGGAATATACTGATTTACTTTGCTTTCTATTCAGCTATTATTTACATCAATTATTTCTATTTTTATTTGATTATCAGTAACCCGATTTTAAAATAAGCTTTGATCGAAATTCCAATTTATGGTTAAACACCTACCCCGACCCATATTTAATACGGATATAATAGGGGTTAATCGGCGGATAATATAACCATATTATTCATGACTTCTTACATATGATCATTTTTTGGAAGAATTCTTAGTCTCCTTAACTTGAGGAACTCCCAATTTGAGGTTTTACAAATGTAAAAGTTAGACCCATTGGTTATTCATTTTCTAAATTAATAATATGGTTCCTATCCATATTTTACCCATTTTCAAAATTCATTATCCAACCCATTTTTAGTGGATAATACGGATGATTGACTGTTTTCTTTGAACCATTTTGCCACCACTAGTCATGATCATAAAAGTCAGCTTCCTCTGTACTAAATATTAATTTATCTTGTTTCACTTTATATGACGTAGTTTGATTGAACGACATTATATTTTTGAATTTATGGTCTTAAATATATCATGAGATTACTAAAAAAAATTTAAGTTAAATTATTTCTAAATGCTGAAATATTTCGTCTTATTTAAACAAATTAAAGAAAATAGTGACATGTAAAATGAACAAAAGTATTTACTAGTATTTTATTTGACTGACATTTCCATGGTAAAATTTATGTCACTATTAACAAGAAATTTACCATTTCCTTTTGTCTTTCTTTTTACGTTATATATATGTATATGTTCAAAATCGGGCTCGACCCTAATGTAATTAATCGAGATTAGAATATGATTTGGTTAAGATTCGACCTCGGATTATACCGAACCAAGGCACGCGGTTATATCATTAAGTTCAACCCTGGAACCGGACAAGATCGAGATCACATGAGATTGAGGGAAATTTGCCATGCCAAATAACAGAAGGACGAAATATCCGCGATCGGGTGTAGATAACGGCGGGAATATCGGCACATATCAAGGACGAGCCGATTAAATAGCTAATCATGGAATTTCTTACATCATATAGAACTGTATTAAGGGTCGGACTCCCCTACTATATAAAGGGGGTCCGATCATTTGTAAAACACATTATTTTTACGCAACATAAAGAAGTATACTGTCATTTTTCTAGCTTTTATTATCTTGTTACTCTATTAATCTGTTCGTACTTCCGTTGGAACATCTTTGGTTCGAGGATGGTCAAACTCGAGGGCCAAGGCAATTCAATTCGTGTGGTTTGCATTTATTCTTTTATCGTCAATCTCAATATTAATATATTCTCTTAATTTGTACTACGTTATATCACCTATACTTAAAACCACATATAAATTTAATTGTTATCCGATTTTAGGGTAAATAGTTTGGTGCCCACCGCGGGCTAAGGATAATAGTGGTTACTCGGTGCAAACTTTCATAACACACACTATTTTTCACTTGTTCTTTGAAGTATATTTGATTCCAGGATCATAATGTCGAGCTTTCAGTCAGCACCCCTTCACGTTGACAACGATTCTGGCTACCACAAAGAGAATGATAACATAGCACTAGGAAACGACGTACCCACGGTTGACCGCGATGTAGTTTCGGCTATAGATACAATCGACGTCAGCTCACATGTAGTCCTCAATGCCAATTTGGCATTCGATCCCGAGGGGCGTTCAGCGGGGACATTCGATCGGCCGCTCAAAGTGCACGTGGTCGCGAAGATGGCGGGATCAACCTGCGAGTGATCTTTGAAATATTACAGGCTCAACTGACAGTGATAGTCTAGCTCCAAAATTAGAATCACCCACCGACCAGGACCGAGCCCGAACCGTCCTAAGAAGTCGTTCACATGATCGAATCAGTTTCGAAGAAATTGAACAATAAAGAATCAGGGACTGATCTTGCAATCATAAAGATTCTCAAAGAACTAACAAAACAAATTGAGTCGGGGGAAAAGAAGATCGAGGCAAATGATAAGAAGGTAGAAACTTACAACTCCAGGGTCGATCAAATCCTAGGGGGCACCACCAATATTGAAGGGTCTGGACTCCAAGAAGTTCGTGCAAAAGCCTTCCCCCCTCCCGAGCACGGCTCCAAAGCCGATCCCCAATAAGTTCTGAATGTTTGAGATTCCTAAATACAACGGAACAATCGATCCGAACGAGCATGCCACCTTTTAAACATGTGTTATTAAGGAAACGACCTAGAGGATGCAAAATCAAATATGTCTTACTAAAGAAGTTTGGAGAGTCCCTGTCGAAGGGGGCTATGATATGGTACCATAATTTACCGCCTAATTTTATTGACTCATTTTCTATGCTTACAAATTATTTCATAAAAGGCACACACCGGAGCCATCAAGGTTGAAACCAGGAAATCATACCTTTTCAAGGTAAGGCAAAATGATAACGAAATGCTCAGAGAATTTATATCTTTATTCCAAATGGAACAGATGGACCTATGACTAGTCGCCGACGATTGGGTAGTTCAAGCTTTCACCTAAGGACTCAATGTTTGAAGCTCGGTGGCTTCGCAGCAGTTGAAGCATAATTTAATAGAATACATGATTGTCACTTGGGCCGATGTGCATAATCAGTATCAATCAAAGTTCAGGGCTGAAGACGACCAGCTTGGGGCTCCTTTCGAGTCCGTTTATCCTATCACCCGTGTTGATACCCAAATTTTCCCTATGTATTTTTATACCCCCAAAATACTTTCAAATAGCATTCATATGCATATATAAGCATTCCCAAAGGTTTTAGTATTTTTCCCAATTCTTTTTAAATTTTAAGAATTAATTTATTGTCTATTTTAACAGTATAAAACCTCAATAATTATTCCAAAATTTTCCTTTTTGTGAGTCAGTTATTTTCCATCATTATATTTATACCAAATATGATTAAGGTGATTTTTGCATATTTTTTATAAATTTATTCGATATTTTTTAAGCTAAATTGTTCAAAATTAATATTATAGCCTATGTTATAATTAACCGCATTTTATAATTATAAAATTGATCCAGATATTTTTAAATTAATTTTTATATGTTATCAATTAGTATTGTGTTTTCAATTTGTTTTAAAATTATTTTTAACTATTTTAACTAATTAAAAAAGGGAAAAGTGGCAATTCAAAGGCTAGCCTATTTCCATTTCAATTATAACCACATTTGACCCCAAATTAACCCCAATTAAATGACCCAATTACCTGACCCATTTTCAAACCCACCCGGCCACCGTTTTAATCCAGGCCGTTGATTATTTTGATCAACGGCCACGATCTCCCCATTCCTTTTTAATTTCACAACACCCCTAAACCCTACTTCATTTATTTAAATCAGCCGCCCCTAGAATCCCTTTGTCTCAAACTCTCTCTAGCCTCCCTCCGAAACCCTAGCCCCACTCCGTTGGTTTCCACCTTGTTTCACCGGAGTCAATGGCATCCCAAGCCCTGGGTAGCCTATACTCACCCTCACGTACCCACATACCCCGGTTACTCGAAGATTCAAGGTTCGAGCTTGAAGTTCTTTGCTCAGATCTCCACCGATTCGAGTGTTACGGCCATCTCCGGCTTAACTCCGGCATATCTTAGCCCTATGAGTCCATCTCTGACTCATTCGACTCGAAGCAGACCCTTTTTCCAGGTCTCTCTCACTTCTAGGGTTCTTCTGAAACCCTAGCCTCCCGAGGTTTTCCTATTTTCTCTAGATCTGCTCTAGATCCATGTTTATTTTAAGGTTTTCAAACGATTTCTTAAATCTCTTTCAAAATTTTGCTTTCAAAACTGTTCATCTTCTCCGACTTAGGGTTTCTTCAATTTTACCTATTCTACTATGTTTCGTATATGTTTCTTTTACTGTATTTGCTCTACCATGGCTCCTATGTGCTCCTACTGTGATTCCTACATGTTTTCTTCTACTATGCTTTCTTCTACCGATCCTTATGATTCCTTTTACTGTATTTTCTTTCACCATGTTTTCGTAAAATATTTTTTTAGTTCCTGTGGGTTTTTCTGAACGTATTCTTGCCTAATTTATTTGCTTTCATCTCTACACTCGATTAATAGCAGAAACCCTAGAATTTGGGGGTTTTCAGTCGAGTTTTTCAGACCACTTGTATGTGATTTTGTCTGCTTTCTCTTCTCTGAGTTAATCTGATTTAAAAAACCCTAATTTCCGAACTCTCTTTGTTTCTCTATGTGATTCTGATTCCGGCTAAGCTTTGCAAGACCTTTCATCTGACTTTTTGCATGCCATTCGATGTTTCTCCTTACTTAATAGTTCCCTACTCACTAATTTTGGTTGCATGACACTTTTCTCTGTTTTGAATCCAGCCTCGCATGTTCTAAAACTCATGCACTCTTTATATGTAGATTTTTCCTCTCCAAACAACCTTTGATTTTGGGTACTGATCTCAGACTGACATTGTGTGAACTTGATTGATTCTTTCCTTGTCTAAATTGAACCTTCCTATCCCCTTATTTTCTGACTTAGTTCATTATTGATTTCGAATCTTTGATTCCCTAATTTACTATGTACTAGTTGATTTACTTCTTGCCTTATTTACTTAAACCGTGTGTTTTAAACTTTCCCTTATGAATCTACCCCTTATTTGCATACTGTGCATGATATACTACTTGATTCCCTTTCCTTAAATAACTCCAGTCCTTTACTGTTCAAATTTGAACTCCCTGATTAAAGGAATTCCCTTCTACTGATTGTTTTCTGATTGATACTCGATTATTTTCTTTCCTTGCTTGCCTGCCTGACTTCAAGTATAAATACATGCTCCTCTCTTCACTCCATCATCGAATTCTGACTGAAAATAAAATCAGAATTCACATCTCTGTCTTGAAATATTCTTTACTACTACCATTACTACTCTCTATTTTTCTATACCACTACTGAGCATTCTGCATCTTTACATCCTACTGTCTGAATTCCTAAGTACTTGTGGGAGCTTCTTGAGTTTGTTCCTGTTGACTGCCTGGCTGTTTGTTTGCTGTTGCTATTCTGCTATTCTAAACTTGCAACTGGTATGTTTTCCTAGTTAAATAGTACCCTTGTTATATGTTCAACTTCTCTGCTTCTACCCTTTCTTTCTTTGTGTGTTTACTTGTGCTTTCCTGCACTATGTGATTATCTTCAAGCATGCTATGCCTCTTTATGTTATGCTTTTAACCCTTTCCCTCTATTCCCTTTGTATGTGAGTATTGTCCTGAATCATGGCAGCACTTTGAATTGCTGTCTATGACCTAGAACTAAGACTCTTCTGAGTCTTTACTCAATTGCTTTCCCATTCCCTTTCCCCTCTATGTGCTGAGCTTTAATTTGGGTCTGTTGGTGTCCTAATCACCATTCAGACCTGAGTTTGACTCTATAAGAGTCTGCTCTTAGTTGTTTGAATCTAAGCAAGAGGTCAGGGGTGTGCCAATCTATGCCATGGCTGGGTATGACCACCTCCTGCTGAGGTTCCTCCTTCACTTTGCACTTACTCCTAGTTCTTAAGTTCTACCCCCCTTTGGTAAGCCATGCTTAGGGTCCCTAGAGCTCCCTCTGAACTTGGATGCCTGGGGGCTGGTAATTCCACACATTGCACTACTCTGTTACAATATTCATTCTTCAGAGTGTAAGCATTGCCTGGGCTCTTGAAGCTCCTTGGAACTTTGAAACACTCTGAATAAGAGAAGGCCCTGGAATCTGGGACCCGAATTGGTAAAACACATGTATTGGATATTGAGATTGCATTAGGCATTTTGGATCTAGCTGTGGGCTATGATGTATTTTATTTTATTTTTTTACTTTTGGCTCTGTAATAATAACTTTGTAAAAGAACTTGGGGAGTATAGTAGTAAAGGGTATGGGAGGGGTTTTAGTTGCTTGCATATGTTAAACGGTAGACATCATGCCAATAGGATTTTAACACTTTGAACCACTTAGATATCATGACTATAGGATTTTAACACTTTGAATCACTTAGATATCATGCCTATAGGATTTTAACACTTTGAACCACTTAGATATCATGACTATAGGATTTTAACACTTTGAATCACCTAGATATCATGCCTATAGGATTTTAACACTTTGAATCACTTAGATATCATGCCTATAGACTTTTAAAACATTTAAATCACATAGAGATCATGTCTATAGGCTTGAATTCTTCTTCATTCAAGATATAGAAACCAGTCCTATAGAATTGCATAAAAGATAGGCAAACAATAGAGTAACACAATGCTCATATACCTTAAATGTTTAAAATAGCATTGAGTAAATAAAAACCAAAGTAGATATCCTGCCTATAGGATCTCAAAGTTAGACTAAGTTGTATAATCAGTAATCTGGCAACTATTTTCAACGTTTTCAACAGATTCGTCCCAACCTGTCTGCGACTTCTAAACTCGTGTTTCTNTCTCTTCCTTTATAAGCACTCTACTTCTGAAAAACTCTACTGTACATTTCCTTAAACAGTTCCATCAATTTTCGAAACATTTTTGAATTTCTACAATTTCCAAGCTCCTGCTTCTGTTTCCAAACTTTTCCATATTAGGTCCTTAATTAATAATTCGGTAAAATGCGTCAGATCCTAACAATTGGATCCAAGTTGCCTAACCTAGACCTTTTATTTAATTCTATGTGTTAAATTGCTCCGTCCGCTGCTTAATTTTAATTTAAGACCAAACCAGTATATGCAAGGCATGTTAAACTATATGTTATCTGTTTAAAGGGGTTTCTTTGAGCCTTGGTTTGTCTTCTTGTTCTTTCCCCTACTTGGTATTTGTTTTGAATGACGAATTAGACTTTTATCCTTTGAAACTCCATGCAAAGCCCCCATCCCTTTCTTCCCCTTTTAGGATTAGAAGTCCTAATACCCCAGGACTGATAGGTTGGGATGGGTACTAGCATGCATTTAGTAAAACGAGACTAATCGCGCTTAAATACCTTAACGGGGTGGGAAGGGTAGAATATGGATATGATGACTGGTGCGTTAATATCTCGTGTGAGAATGATTGCTGGGTATTGCACCAAAGTGATCCATATAATACTTAAACCTAGGACCCCCTTTCTCCTTCTTTATTTATTGATGTTTTGTCTTAGATTAATGTTTTCCTTCAACTAA
>MU723874.1:202922-216710 GCA_026770625.1 Nicotiana glauca
TTGTTCTTTCCCCTACTTGGTATTTGTTTTGAATGACGAATTAGACTTTTATCCTTTGAAACTCCATGCAAAGCCCCCATCCCTTTCTTCCCCTTTTAGGATTAGAAGTCCTAATACCCCAGGACTGATAGGTTGGGACGGGTACTAGCATGCATTTAGTAAAAGAGACTAATCGCGCTTAAATACCTTAACGGGGTGGGAAGGGTAGAATATGGATATGATGACTGGTGCGTTAATATCTCGTGTGAGAATGATTGCTGGGTATTGCACCAAAGTGATCCATATAATACTTAAACCTAGGACCCCCTTTCTCCTTCTTTATTTATTGATGTTTTGTCTTAGATTAATGTTTTCCTTCGACTAAGCCTCCTCTTTTCAAAATAACTTGTGTCCTTCTTCTTTCAAAATTTTCAACTTGTTTATACTTCCTATGTGCAAACTTTGCTTGTTTATTCCTATTCTTCTTAAAGTCACAATTAAGCATGGCCGGGAACCACGCTAGTGGATCTTGAGGGGTGCCTAACACCTTCCCCTCGAGATAATCTCAAGCCCTTACCCGAACTCTGGTTTTCTTTCAAAATCTTCTTCTTTTCTTTTAAAGTTTCCTAATGCACTATAATTATTAGGTGGCGACTCTCCAAAATTCATAACCCAATTCCCCAAAAAGGGAATAGAAGAGTGATTTCATCCATAATGTCGAAACCCGCTTTCCGCCTTAGAAAAACGGGGGCGTCGACAACCCGTCAATAGCCCATCGACAGAATTAAGAGGGATATCGATCGAGAACCGAGGTCGAATAGAGATCGATACCAGCCATATAGTAGAGATCGCAAGAGTGGCAGGCCTGGGAGGAATCCTATACGAAATGAAAGGATAAGTGATCGAGGTTAGAGCTCTCAAGGGCTCATGAGCAAGAACGGCTCCAACAAGCCTGCCGGAACCAAAAAAGCACCTCGGTTATCAGAATACAAATTTAATATTGATGCAACCTTCATCGTATCAGCTATCGAATGCATCAAAGATACCATATGGCCTCGACCTCTACAAATCGATCCAGCCCGAAGAGATCCCAACCAAATGTGCGAATATCATGGCACTTATGGCCACAGATGAAAGATTGTCGGCAATTGAGAGAATAAGTAGCCCGGTTAATGGGTATCTTCGGGAGTTTTTGAGCGAAAGAGCCAAGAATCATTTTAGAGATAGGGATTCCAATAAACAAAACAAGCAAGAGTAACCTCAACACGTCATTCATATGATCATCGGAGGGGTCGATGTTCCTCAAGGTCCGATGTTTACGCGTACCAAAGTATTAATCACGAGGGAAAAATGGACTTGAGATTACATGCCAGAAGGAACTTTGTTTTCAACGACGAAAATGCAGAAGGAATCACGCAGCCCCATAATGGTGCATTGGTAATATCTGTACTCATGAATAAAACTCGAGTTAAATGTGTGTTAATTGATCTAGGAAGCTCGTCCAACATCATTCGATCGAGGGTCGTAGAACTCGGCCTACAAGACTAAATCGTACCTGCAGCCCAAGTTCTAAACGGGTTCAACATGGCTTGTGAAACCACTAAAGGAGAAATAATATTGTCTCCGGAACTATCCAATGAACAAATTTTATGTGATCGAGGGGGACATGAGGTATAACGCTCTGTTCGGGAGATCTTGGATCCACAACATGAGTATTGTGCCCTCGACCCTTCACCATATGTTAAAATTCCCGACACCAAAGGGAATTAAAATAATCTACGGGAAGCAACCCACAACAAAAGGAAATGTTTGACGTCGATGAAGTAATTCCTAAATCGACACTCTCATCAACAAAGGAGCCAGATTTGAAAACAAAATATGAATCCAAATAGAAATCACCGATGCCGGCCTCGACGCAACAGGACAAACAGAGGACCGCAAAGACGATGATTACGGCGGCAAAGTGACCAAGTTTCTCGAGGATCATAAAATCAAAAGGACATTGTGCACACCTTATTACCCTAGTAGGAATGGAGAAGTCGAATCGACCAACAAAACTATAATCCAAAACCTGAAGAAAAGGTTGACCAATGCCAAGGGAAAATGGAAGGAAATCTGCCCCAAGTTCTTTGGGCATACTGCAAAACCTCAAAATCCAGTACCGGGGCTACCCTATTCTCATTGGTTTATGGCGATGAAGCTCTAATACCGGTCGAAGTCAGGGAGCCAAGTAGCAGATTCTGATATGCAATAAAGGAATCAAATGACGAGGCCATGAATATGAGCCTGAAGCTATTGGATGAAAGGCATGAAGCCATCATTTTTCGATTGGCTGTCCAAAAGCAGCGGATCGAAAGTTATTATAATTGAAGGGCCAACGTTTGATACTTTAATATCAGGGACTTAGTGCTAAGGAAAGTCATGCTGAACACCCGGAAACCAAATGATAGAAAGTTGGGTCCAAATTGGGAAGGATCATATCAGATTCTCGAGGTCACTAGGAAAGGTTCCTATAAACTCGGGATGATGAACGGGCAACAACTACCGAGGAATTGGAATGTAACTCACCTAAAACAATATTACTGCTAAGGTACGATCCCATTCATTTCCTCTTATTTTTTGACTAACACTTGCAGGTGATCGACTCTTTAGGTCTGAAAGCACGCGTTGCACTCTTTTTTTCCTTAGACTGGTTTTGTCCCAAAGGGCTTTTCCGACAAGGTTTTTAACGAGGCAATAGTGGATCGTGTTAACATAAAATCAAAGGCCGATCACGAATCGGTGTCAAGGATTGTATTTATAGTATCCGAGATTTCTCTACAATCAACGTCGAATACTGGGGGGGGGGGGGGGATTAGCCTCAGATATCAAATGACTTTAGCAAAGAAATTATTTCGTAATGGAACGGTATCAATAAGTAGGATTTGTTGTAAGGGCAAAATGGTCAAACGAACTGTTCCCACGCAGTTGCTTTCTTCGCATTCATTATGTTTAAAATTTTTCTCTTTACATCCCTTAAAGAATTTTGTACTTTTGATCTCCTCAAAGAAACGAGCGCAAGGGACGACTATAACCAGAATTTGGATGATCATTCCCTCACTCGGGGACTGCTATCCGAAAATAAACTCGAACAGATCTAGCTATTAAGCATCGGGGATACACGACCTATTAAGCAACCCCCGAATTTTAAAGGCCACGTCCATGCCCACTCGAGGACTGCTATATTAGGCAAGCCTGGATAACTTGGGGAAGCAAGCCCATTAGGCTACGCCTGAAGTTAAAAGGCCACGGTCATATTAACATGGCTCGCAGATGTCCTAGAACCATAACAAACAATAGGCCTTCAAAATTTTCATAACCGATTCTAAAGGCTAACCTCGGCAAACTATATTTTGAATTACTTACTTTGGGAGAAAGTTCTTGGTGACACCGAACCCAAGACGCCTCTGAACAGAATAGTGTAAATATAGGGTTTATCCGAACTTACACAGCCTAAGTTATTTTATTCTAAGGCATTCCAACCTTTGTGAATATAAGTAATAAAGCAAAGGAATTTTATTTTGAGCCGTAAGGGAAAGAAAGCCTTATATATATTATAATATTTTTACAAAGGACAGAATGGCCTAATACAAAAATTTACAATGGCGGAAAAGGCCTAAAAAAGATACAAAAGAAAGCAATATATATATATATATATATATATATATATATATATATATATAAAGGCCTAAGTAGTATGGTATTTATCAGAGGCTGCATTTCTGTCCTCGGGATATTCCCCGTCTTCGGATTGCTTAAAGTCTAGGAATCTTGCTCAGGAAAGGCTAGCTTCTGGGCCCTGGCTTCTTCTGCTTTGGCATTCTCGATTTTGGCAACCTTGCATGATCCACGATGCTCTGAGCCTACGCCTGGATGACCTCGACATCGACCTTGAATTGGGCATTTTAGCATCGGCCTTGGTATTGGCCACGACCACCTCAAATTTAGCCGCCTCAAGTTCATTGGCCAAGTTTTCCTTATCAGAAATAACCGAGTCTAGTGGGATTGAAGCTTCTCGATTTTCTTGACCTGCACTGAGGTTTTATCTATTGCAGCCCAGAGCTGGGGCTCAGGTGACTCCAGGTCTACTTGGACGACCTCCTTTTTCGAGGCCAAGATGTCCATATTTTTCTTGAACTCCTCAGCCTCGGCCTGTATCGTATCTACCTGTGCCTGGAGCTGCCTGATCTGGTCAAGCCTCTTAGAGAGCCACAATCAAATCATTAGACACTATCTCCACTTCATCTTCACCATCGTGAAACACTTGAAATACCTGTTCGGCCATCTCGGTATGCTTCCTCCGAGTCGCTTCTGATTCAGCCTGAAGCTTCTTACTATAAAGCTTATAAGCATCCCTCTTCTCGGTGAGTTCCCGAACCTCAGCCTCGTGTTCCTCCCAAATTCGTAGGAAAGCCTCATGATGCAACACTGAAGCCTGCAAACACGAAAAATGATGTTAGAATTATTTACAACTCCAAGTTTAAAATAAATGATGAAGTGAACCTCGAAGTTACCCGATTCAAAGTAGGTTGGGCCTCATTAAATAGGCAAGATGCTCATATCGCATTCATCACGGCCTGGTCTTCCTCGGTCACAAAGCATCTGAAGTAGCTAGCAACCCCAACAGGGGCAAAGAAGATACGAGCATCTTCCGGGACAGAAAAAGTTATCGGCCTCTTGCGGTCGGGATTAACACTCGGGGCCGGGAATTGATCCACCAGTTTTGGGCTCGATGAAGACCCAGTAGCACCCGATGACGGTACCTTCTTTGGCACCAACAAGTCACCATGCCCGATGAAATCTTCCGAAGTAGTGGACTCAAATCCGTCCAAGAAATCGTGGATATCATTCGTCCTCTGAGGTCCCACGTAAGAACGACTTTCTAACATACCGGCCTCATGAATCATGGCGTTTGAAATTTGAGTGGATCCGAAAATGTCTATTACTCCGAGCTCATCCCTTGGGGCATCTTTCGCTGCTCGAGAAGCGTCCCACCGGTCTTTCTCTCTCGACCTATTTACCTTGGGGTAGAGTGGCCTCAACCCCTTCTAGTTCAGGAACTTCATCCAAAGCTCCCTCATCAAACTTCTCCGGTTCGGATGGCTTTTTTATTGAAAAACTAGCCCGCATGCAGGTCACCAGTTTGGATCTATCTTCCTCTTCTTCTTCTTATACGGACTCATCCCTTGACGATTGACTGATTCTGAAGGTGGAGCGTTGGAGCTCCCCCTGGGCTTGCAAGACCTCCTCGCTAGTCTCTTCTTTTCCGAGTTCGGAGGACTCGAGACACTTTTTCTCTTCTTGTTGTGGCCCTGATTCAGAGCAGGGACTCGAGAGGCACATCCTCATCACCGGATGGAGGCCTTATAGCAATGTCCTTGGGGAGACCTGCGAGAGAAAGTAGATGAAGATTCAATAGCGAAAGGAGGAAATTAAACATTATTACCTTGGGAAACGAATCTTATTATGGTTACTAGCCTCCCATCGACCCGTCGATAATTCCATCCAAGCACGCTCGAAATACGGTCTCTGCGACACAAGGCCCTCGTCCCATTCCTTAAGTTCAGGAACTACGTCCAGTATCCGGGCCATAACTGCAACAACAAAAACATGGATAAGGAAGGGTAAAAGGGAAAACAACAAGATTGAACCTTCAAGGCAAAGTACTACTCACGTTTCATGTTCCATTTCTCGGGAAATAGCATGTCTTCAGCATGCATCAATCCGAAGTCCTTATTCAAACAAACTGTCCTATCCAACCTCGGTCCCGGGACTCGTCTATGCTCGATAACGGGGCCTTAGTGGCTCGACGAGCAAGCTTGATCAGCCCGTCTCGATAGAGTCGGGAACTGTAGAGGCACATAAGGTTATCAAGGGTAAACGGACATCTCTCAATTTTGCCTACGAAGAATTGGAGGGGGATCACTATTCTCTAGAAGGAGGGGTGGATCTGGCCAAAAGTCATGTCGTACCTCTTGTAGAAGGCAATGATAGGGTCTAAGGGACCCAACGTGAAGGGGTAAGTGTAAACACTTAGAAAACCCTCCACGTGAGTAGTGATCGACTCCTTAGGAGGAGGAACCACCACATGATTATTGACCCAGTTTCAATCCCCTTTAACCCTGTTGAGGAGATCATCGGTAATTATGCATATGTACCTCGAGACCGGCTCACATCGGCCCAGTACCGAGGAGGTCTTCTCAACCTTAAAATCGGCAACGGCAGGGCACCCTGCCAGAACAAAATCCTCATGATGGAGCTCCACCGTTGGTGGGTCATGATGAAGAGGTGGCGTCCTTTTGCGGTATAGTCTTAGAAGCTTTCACCATTGTAGAATTGAAGAAAAGAGAGTTGAAGTGATGTGCGGTTTGCTAAATGTTCAATAAATTTGGGTGCAAGAGTTTCAAAACAAAGGGATATTTGAATTAAAAACAAGAACAGGAGGAGCTTTGAACATAAAGTTTGAATGAAGGAAATCTAGGGTATTTATAGCTTGTTGGTGACGGTTCAGAACCGGTAGTGGACGACCAACAACTGACGGGCATTTAGTGCCTTGATAACTGAACCGATAGGACGTTTTGATATCCACTTCTCTCTTACATCATATTCGGGTTCGTCGCTTACGTTATGGCCTATCGAGACGGGATTGAGAAATGAGGGGACTATCTGTATACAATCAAAATCGGCTCACCCCTTATGTGATTAATCGAGAATAGAATATGATAGGTTAAGGTTCAACCTCGGATTATACTGAGCCAAGGTGCGAGGTTATATCGTTAAGTTCGACCCTAGGACTAGACAAGATCGAGATCAGATGAGATCGAGGGAAATTTTTCATGACGAATAATAGATGGATGAAATATTTGTGATTGGATGTAGATCACGACAGAAATCTCGGCACATATCAAGGACGGGCCGGTTAATTAGCTAATCATGGAATTTCTTACCTCAATTGTAAAATACATCATTTTTATGCAACATAAAGCAATATACTGTCATTTTTCTAGCTTTTATTATCTTGTTACTTTATTACTTTGTTCATACTTCAGTTAGAACATCTTTGGTTCGAGGCTGGTCAAACTCGAGGGCCAAGGAAATTCGATTCGTTTGGTTTGCATTTATTCTTTTATTGCCATTCTCAATATTAATTTATTCTTTTAATTTGTATCAAGTTATATCACTTTTAAATTCAATTATTATCCGATTTTAGGGTAAATAATATGTACTTAATTTGCATTCTAAGGCAGAGAGTGTTACTGAGTAACATTAACACTTCATATATATATATATATATATATAAACTGTCAAGAAGGTTTACATAAATTAAAAGTTTCTGAAAGATTTGTTGGTATTATCCTCTTTAGGTGTTATACTCTAATTTGCTAATGCAAAGAATAAAGAACTTCTAATCCACAATTAAGCCGTGGTTAATTTTTGTACCTCTCCATCATTAATTTTTGTAACATATCTTAATTGTATGTATATGCAGAGTGGGAGAATGAAGGTACCACTTAATAAATTATTCACATTCATTCATATGATGGTTTCTTAATTTTTGTGACTTCGTTTATGAAATGATATTAGCTTTTCAGAAAGTTTGAAGTTACTATCTTTACGATAATTTTGTCATTAAAATAAGAATAATGTTACATAATATTAACTCTCATTTGTTCTTACATTTTTCTAATGGGAGAATCCGTAGATGATTTGCCTATATAAGCATAATCATTTGTGAACTAAATAACCAACCAAAAATATAATTCTCTCGTCGTCTCAAAAGACTATTCTTCTTCCTATTTTTCCCGGGCAATTCCTTTTTGCAAACTCTAAACTTCCAGCCACGAGTGCACGTATTTTGGAGTACTGTGTAACTTTAGGGAACTACCGGTCTTAATGATTTACACCCAGTCAGACCGAAATTGCTTTCAAGATAGTGTATTTCCTGGGTACAATATTTATTCGATAAGTTATTCCTATTATTTTATTATTATTGGTCAATATTATTCACTATTTTTCTGACAAGATTAATGTTTTTTGTCTATTTTTCGTTTTATAAAAAAAAATAGCAGTAAAAAGATGACGACCCCAGAGAATAAAATATCATCATCTTAAAAAGAAATTGTAAGAATGAAGTAACCACTGTACTAAAAGCGGAGTGAATAGCATGGGCGGAGCTAGGAGTTCATTCGAATACTCTTCGTCAAAAAGTTACATTGTATTTTATACATATTAATTTTTATGTTAAATTTCTTTTATTTTTTGACTTTACTTAATGAAAATTTTACTTCCGCCATGGAGGAACGAACAAATGAATACTACATATCCTCTCTGTTTCAGTTTATGTGAACCTATTTCCTTTTTGGTCCGTTTAAAAAAGAATGATCCCTATCTAAATTTGGTAACAATTTAGTTTAAACTACAATTCTACCCTTAATGAGAAACTTTTATAACCATACAAATACTCTGGGCCCTTTTTGAGTTGTTTAGGACCATAAATTCCAAAAGTTTTCATTTTTTCTTAAACTTTGTGCCCAATCAAACATGTTCACATAAATTGAGACGGAGGGAATACTAGTTAGTTAATGTCTTTTGAAGTAGACTAATAGCCTGTTTGGCCAAGCTTATTTTTAGCCAAAAGTTTTTTTTTCTTTTCCAAAAGCACTTTTGGCCAAAAATTGAGGTGTTTGGCCAAGCTTTTGGAGGGAAAAAAGTGCTTTTAAGGAGAAGCGGAAGCAGTTTTGGAGAAGCAGAAAAAAGTAGCTTATCTCCAAAAGCACTTTTTTGAGAAGCACTTTTGAGAAAAATACACTTAGAAGCAGTTTTTTAAAGCTTGGCTAAACACTAATTGCTGCTCAGAAGTGCTTTTCAAACCAGCCAAACACAAACTGCTTTTCACCAAAAGTACTTTTGAGAAAAACACTTTTAAAAAAAGCATTTATCAAAATATGCTGATTTTTGCAGCTTGGCCAAACGGGCTATAAGAGGCCGCTAATTAACGACCAATGCTAGTCTCCACTTTTTTTTTATTTGGTCATAAGTCTCCACTTTTGTTTTAGTCAATGTGGGTACTCTTTTTTAAGGTTTATTATATAGATGTACTCTTCAACCTTAACATTGGTCTTTCTTTATTTTCTATTTAAGTCTCCACATTTGTTTAAAATATTTTAACTCTAGAAATGGTCTTTCTTCATGCTGGTTCTAGATGCCATAGCTTGAGTAAATACTTTTCGCACTGAGTATTTATACTAATCTAATAAATATAAGACATATATTTTATATATATACTCTTTTTAATATTTAACTACGGTTACGTTAAGTGCATTTTCACTTTGATTTATTAACTTTTAAGATTAATTATTGGGTAACTATTTACCAATAATTTATTTTGCTTTATGAAATTACCAATTGCATAAAAATAGTTTGGTGGTTAGAGATTTAAGTGGAATTAGAAAAAGGCATATCCTATAGTTGTGCGCCATCAAAAAAGTACGTAATGATGTATGGCATCAATTTTTATTTATTAAAAAAACGTACAGACAATATTTCGGTAGTAAGGCCATCTGTTGTTTTAAATGTTATATTTGAATCTTTGCAACTTTAAAAGATTCGTTTAGTACTAGTGTTTAACCAATATGATGGAAAGTAATTAACATAAAATAATAATTTGGATTCAGAAAGATTCATTTGGACTTTTGTTACTCAATCAGAGACACATGGCGTGTAAAAATGGAATAATCATACCCCTCTATTATAGTAATTGTTTTTTTTTTTTTTGGTTAATTTCAATGGTGGTCACTCGACTATGTTTTAATTTCACTAAAGTCACTCAACTATTTTTTGTCACTTAAAAGTAACTAAACTTTCATATTGTCACTTAAAAATTATTTTGGCTCAAACTCCTACCATCAATATAACATGGCATAAAATTTAATAAGAAAAATTCAAAAATAAATGCCACCTAAGCTTAAATGGACCATACCAACTTTAGATCCATTTCTCTCTCAATGTGATTTAACACATAATCCAAATGGGTTTCAAAAGGGGAAAAACATACCCCTAATAAAATTAAGTCTTGTGATTTTTTCGTGAGGTTTTTATCGTACAAATACAATAATTTCTTTTGTCTAAACAATTGCAATAGGTTGTTTGTAAGTGCATGTTTTATGAAAATACTCTTGTTAGCCTTATTATTATTCTTACATGCTTATGATACATTAATATGTTATGTAAGATGAATACAATAATATTTTAATTTTACTAGAAAATTATAAATATGTTATGTGAGTTGGATACAATTATATTTTAACTTCAGTAGAGTTATAAAGCGACTCAGATGGGGCATACAAATAAGATAAGAATTTTTTTAGTATAGAATAATTATAAATAAACATTATGTAATAGAAAAGGCAAAAAGGATAATCATTTTAAACTAATGTGAAATTTAATATATATATTTTTTTTGAAAGCATTTGGGTTATAGATCAAATCACATTAAAGAAGAAATGAATCTAAAGTGAGTATGATCTATTTAAGCTTAAGTGACATTTATTTTTGGATTTTTCTCATTTATGTTATGCCATGTCACATTTATAATAGGGGTTAGAGCTAAAATGACTTTTAAGTGACAATGTGAAAGTTTAGTTACTTTTAAATGATAAAAAATAATTCAGTAACTTTAGTGAAATTAAAATATAATTAAGACCCTCGGCGAAATTAACTCTTTTTTTGGGTGAAAAGATTTAGGTAAGTAGGCCTCCCGTTTGGTTTAAAAGTCATAATAGTCAAAGATTTAGGTGTAGGGTCTCAGTCTCACCAAATACCCTCCACTCTTCTACATTTTTCTTGCTTCCATTATTCATGACTAAATTCCTCTCTTAAAATTTTTATTAGTAAAATAAAGCAAAAAAAAAAAAAAAGCAATTTCTTCTTGTCACTTGTTTGCTTTAATTTCTCATTCTTATAATAGTAGTAAATAATTTGTTCATCCATTAATTAAGGTTATCATAATATGTTTAAACTTAATGCTTGTTCACAATTGAAATGTTTTACATAAAGAAAACACTGCGGCCAAGACTATCATGATCATCAAAATATAATTTAGCTTAAAATCAACATATTAATCTTGTATAATGAGTTGATCGACTTGTTACCCCGTGTAATTGACCCCTAAATTGCTCGGGAGCAAACTTTGCGTCAATTTAAATTCAACTTTCATGCATGCGTGAGAAGGAAAGAACTCAGAGGTGAGGTGGAAATAAAGGCGGACCTAGAATTTTAATTTTATGGGTTCAATATTTAAAGTTTTTAGTATTATTGAATTCATTATATTTTAAAGTTCTGGGTTCAATCTATAATTTAATAATAATAATTTTAATAATTTTTACATATAAATATATGCTCTGCATCAAAGGTACTGGTTCAATTAAATCCGATAACTTTATGTTGCATCCGCCGTTGGGTGGAAAAATCAGTATTGCCGTATTAGCTCACTACTACTGCATTCACTTCTATATTTTGAACTCAAATTCCCTTCAAACGAAACTCTATTTCCTTATTACATGCAGTATTATTACTTCTTAATTTATTATTGTAATGACCATTGGAGTGCAATATTCGCCTAGATCGTCTTAGAAACCCTTGCCAATATTGTCTTCTTCTTTTTTTCATCTAGTATTTAGTATCCGCTTTAGGGCAAGTTTAATTTGGATTCACACTGTGTAAGGCTCAAGGGACCGGAGCACTCCCTACTGGGTTTTTTTTTCATTTTCAGGACTCAAATCCGAATTTCGTGGTTCGCCACAATTGTCTGTCGGCTAGCAATGAAAGGAAGAAGAGAACTAGGGAAATGAAATAAAGCCTCACGTGAGTTGCACATGTCAGATTGGACGGCTGAGATACTTCAAAAAATAAAGGTCTCAAATTTGTTATTAGCTCACTAACGGTTTGGGCCAGCTGAGGAGTTTATAACAGAATTTGGGCCTAACTAATTGGTGTTGAGCACGTGATTTTTGCCCTACAAGAGAATTACTCCCAAAGAATTCAAAATAAAATAGTTTTGTGTTGTGTGTGATTTTCTGTGGATTTTTGTGTCATCTTTTCCTTATTGTTTGCATTTGTCTGTACGTGTTTATTTATTAAATTAATATAAAACACAAAATATGTTGCATTTACACTTAGGATTTATTGGGAGTAATTAAGTTTTGCTTTACAAAAGTAAAAATTACAAAAAAAATAATACACTTTACATTTAGCATTTAAAGGTCTAGTTGTGTGATTCAATTTTAATTGGCATTTAGATTGTGTGTAATGAATTTTATTAAGAATTAATTAGGATTTTTTTGTAGTTTTTAATTTAACTTAGAATTTTTGGTTTTAAATTAGGAATTAAATAAAAGAAGGAAAAGAAAAGAAAACAAGACATATATATAATCGGACCAGGCCCAATACCTTACCAGGCCCAAATCCGGTCCCTTCTACCCGATCCAATCGACCTGCCAATGCGACGTCCGAACGGCGTCGTATCTGTCACGTCTTTCCCGAGCCGTTGGATCTCACCTATCCAACGGTCGAGATCATCTCTCCCATAACCCGACCCCTACCCGTCCTCTATATCCGGTCCAACCCGCCCACTCATTAAACCAAACGACGCTGTTTCTTATAGTGAAAAGATCCAGGCCGTTGATCTTAATTGATCCAACGGCCAGGATCGAATCCCCAACCCCGTATATAAGTAACCAAACACACCCCACACCTCCCCCGAAGCCAAACCCCCATCGTCTCTCAAACCTCGTCTCTGAAGAGACGAAGAACCCTAGCACCGCCCTCCTTCTCCACCGCCTAAAACCCGGCGGCAACCATCCCAAACGCCACCAAAACAACACCACATGACCATCATAATCCCCTCTCTGCGAATCCCGATTTAGTTTACCTCGAATCACCCTCCAGCTTCTCGAATCTTCGATCGAAGATTCGAGCCAGACCCTAAGGTACCCCAATCCGCTCCAAACTCACACCCTGTCATCCCCTGACCTCCCTCGTAACCAAACCAACACTGGTTTGGTTCAAATCAAGCCCAAACCACTTGAACCCCAATCTGAGCCCCAAGAACCCTAGAAGAGTTTTGAGCCTGTTTGAAGATTTTTGATGGTTCAATGGATCTTAGTCGAAGTGTTCTCACTTGAGAACATTCGATTAAGGTCCGTTTGGCCTCAAAAATTCCAAGTCCGAGTCGGTCCAAGTCTGTTCTGATTTCTAATTTTCCTCTCAAGGTATTTCTTTTCTTTTTTCTATCTTTATCTATTTTATATTTGTTTGTTAGTTTAGTTGTATTATTATATTTTATCTTTTTCGATTTTGTTAATTTTTCTGTTCTCCTCAAGACCTTTTATTTGGTCGTTGTTTGCTTCTGTTTGTTGGTTTAAATGTGTTTGTTATAGGATACATATTAGATTCGATTAATGTCGTCGAATAATTAGTTTCGTATTTCCCCTATTTTGCCCAAGAACTGTGAATCATTGATTTGTTGTCGATTATTTGTTATCGATTATACGTGTTGTAATTGATTAAATGAATATCGTCGATTAGTTTTATAGGTCTGTTTGTTAGAACAATGTGACAATAATATTATTGATGCTGCCTAAGTTGGCCCGAATCACAACTTGAATTGAAATCTGATTTGTTTATGGCTAAAGTTTAGGAATTTGAATTGGTTATAGCTGTCTAAGATAGAAATCACAGGGTCTTCAGGGGATAGGGATAGGACAGTAAGAA
>MU723878.1:6615-19536 GCA_026770625.1 Nicotiana glauca
CCCCCCCCCCCCGTCTTTGAATTAATAGATATCATGCCTATAAGTCCTATTTAACATAGACAAATGGTTAGATAATTAATCAACTGTCAGTTTTCTATAACTACATCAAAGCAGGACTAATTCGGACTCCCTATCTGGGAAATATGTGGTAAATCAATTCTTCCTATGCTAGTTTTAATCAAGGACCTAAACAGTATGTGTAAGACATGCTAAACAATTTGTTTATTTAAGTGAGGAGGCCTACTTGAGCCTTTAATTGTCCTCATTTCCCATTAACTGCTTTATGTGTTTTGGTTGTCGCCCTAGAATTTTATCCTTTTAAAACCTCTGAAAAGCCAAACTCCCTCCTTTTAGGATTAGTAGTCCTAAACACCTCCGGGACTGATAGATGGGACGGGTAATAACATGCAGTAGGTAACGATACCATACCACACTTAATACCTTAATGGTTTGGGAAGGGTAGACATGGAGATGATAATCACACGATAACACCATGCGTACGATTGGTTACCGGTGTTGTGTGGATGATCCATGTGTTTTACAAACCTAGGACCTCTTTCCTTTATGCAACCCTATTTAATATCAATAAAATTCTATCTTTTCAACTACCCAAAACTCCTCTTTAATTTTACTGCATTACTCTTTTTCTTCTAAATTTTTCTTCTTTGTTTATTCAATGTCTTGATTAATTTTCTGCATTTAGACTCTCCTCTCAAACAAGTTGTAGATCTTGATTCCAACATGCTTGTCACGTATATATTTGTAACCCTTAGGTGTGAAATTATTTGTATACTTATTTGCATTAAAGTCACAACATAGCATGGTCGGGAACCACACTAGTGGATCTTGAGGGGTGCCTAACACCTTCCCCTCGAGATAATTTCTAGCCCTTACCCGAACTCTGGTTTTCAAACTCAAAACCCTTAGTGTCCTAATGCACTTAATCGTTAGGTGGCGACTCTTCAATTCCAAAAACCCAATTCCCAAACGGGAATAGAGTTGTCTTCCCACAATGTCGAAAACCCGATTTTGCTTTAGAAAAAATTGGTGTCGACAACATGGCGACTCTGCTGGGGATTTTTTTAGACTTTTACCACTTCATGTTATTTGTAACTTTACTGCTTTATTTAATGTCTTTATTCGAAACTGACTTGTCCTTTTGTTTCTTTTTCTTTAACGCTTCCATTTACTGTTTTCCTTCAATACCGTTGTAATTTTTTGAGCAACTATTGTAATCATTATGAACGTGAAAATACGTGACAATTTGTTTCATTCTTGTAATTGCATCTTCAACATCATATTCCACCCGTGCCAAACAAATACCATAGCAACGCTTGATGAGTTGTTGCGCTCTTCCGATATTATTACCCCCTAAATTTGGCAAAGGCGTATTTTTAGTAAAACCAGTCGATCAGCGGTGTAGTCGACGGTTCCATGCCTTTCTCTCTTGAGTTGTCCCCTCAAGGGTACCGATCTAGCACCCCATAGAAACCTTATTCTATTTAAGTATACATGCATCACTGTCAAACCTAGTCGAGTCAGTTATGTTGTCCACATAATGACTCTTTAAGATAACTTTATCCAAAGTCCACTGGGTTTCCTTGGAACCCAAACGGACAACACAATATTTTGTGTATTTATTTGGAGAACTAAATGTTGCTTATGCCAATTATTAATATTTAATAGTCGAGTTCGATGGGGGGTGGGGGGGTAGGGTCTTAACCCTTTTATTCTGCAAAAAATGGAGGACAAAGTTCCCAACTTCGGTATGGTTAATATACCCTCACTCTTGCTGACCTAGTGGAGGAACCTCCCATCAAGTAACCAAATCAACGAATGGAAAGAGAGAGCCACCAGAGCTTGTGAGAAGCTAGAATATCTGGAATACAGTCTGCTAGAACTAGAAGGAAAAGTGAGGAAAAGAGTCACCGATTGCCAAAACACTGAGGAAAGCAAAGGAGAACGCCTGGCAAAGGCATTTTTACTGGACAATCTGCGTGAGCTGGAAGATTTGATCAACGAGAGCATTCGACCCGGGGAAGGTCCTTCTGGGACCAAATAGATAGGATTCTTTTCTTTTTTGCTTTAAAATGTAATAAGGCCAATGGCCATTAGTGACATTTTACTTTATGCAATTTTAGTCTCATTTTGAGATTCGTCTTATTTTTATCAATAAAATGAGGCATTTAGCATTATAAGTTCTCCAGATCAACTTGTCGCTAGGCCTACCTCGGGCACAACGTGGCACCCAATTTAGGACACGATTTATATTCATATACTATGTATTTAAATATTGCAATATTTTTCTCGGAATCCATACTAACTTGTTACTTTTTTGTTTTTTACTTTTATTTTATTCCCCTCCTTAAAAGGTTAGTTCGTGAACTCTGGCATCATCGTCCTACTCCACAAGATCTAAGGGCCCTCCTCCTCCTCCTCCTCCAAGTACTATTAAAAACAAGAGCAAAGCAAAAATGGAAAACTCGGTTGAAAGGGTAGAAGTTCCTTAGGGTATTCAGGTGTCCGAAGAAAGTACCGCCCAGCTCGAACAGAAGTTATTGAAATTTGAAGAAGAACTAGACCAAGTTCGGAACTTGGCAAGATTTTCATTCTCCCTCACTACTCCAGACATCAACTTTCCCAATGCTCAACACCCCATACGTCCACAAAATATCCCGAAGTCGCAAAAATAACCCGCTACTTATCAAAATTGCAACACATGTCACAAAAATGCTCCACTCCTCATCCCTGAACCATCAAATGATCATCCCCACCACACTCCCATCTACGTGGAAACCCTACCATAGTACACTCAGCCCATTACAAACACATCGGAGTCTGATGACAAAGACTCTCTCATCTAGAACCTGGCTGCCGAGCTCAAGAAATTGACTAGCCGAGTTTAGGGTGTTGAAGGAAACAAAGGTATTGAGGGGCTTAATTATGAGGACCATTGCATTCAGCCAAACATCGAACTTCCCGAGGGGTGCAAACCTCCCAACTTCAAGATTTTTGATGGCTCAGGGGATCCCAAAGTCCACTTGAGGACATACTGTGATAAGCTGGTCGGTGTTGGAAGAGAAGAAAAGATTCGCATGAAGCTCTTCATGAGAAGTTTGAAAGGTGATGTGATATCTTGGTACATTAGCGAAGATCCCAAGAAGTGGACAAGCTGGGTAGGAATGGCGTCCGATTTCATGGACAGGTTCAGATTCAATATAGAAAATGCGCCAGATATATTCTATGTCCAGAATCTAAAAAAGAAACCTACTGAGACGTTCCGCGAGTACGCTACTCGATGGAGATTCGAGGCTGCTAAGGTCAGGCCGGCCTTAGAAGAAGAACAGATGAACCAATTTTTTGTCCGAGCTCAGGATTCGCAGTATTATGAGAGGTTAATATTGATAGAGGGCCAGAAATTCTCCGATATCATCAAGTTAGGAGAAAGGATTGATGAAGGCATTAAGAGCGGTATGGTCACTAATTTCGAGGCATTGCAGGCTACCAACAAAGCCCTACAATCTGGTGGCGCGTCCAAGAAAAAGGACGTGAGTGCCATGATGGTTGCACGGATAACCAAGTCCCCAGTAAAATACCAAGCCTACCCAGTAACCCTCTTACATATCAGCCTATCCCCAATTACCAAACACCTCCGCCCTCTTAGCAAATTCTATCACCTGCTTACCAATCATCTCCATTCCCCACATATCAACCTACTTCACCAAGATATTCCCAATCTGCACCCGTCTACCATGCCTATAATGCTCACTACCAATCACCTCCCGCCCGCCAAAACTTCCCAGGCCACGCCCTAACTTCGACCGTAGACCTCCCAAGCAATACATCGCTATCGCCGAGCCAATCGACCAACTATATGAAAGACTCAAAGTAGCCGGTTACGTCACCCCAATCCCTGCCATAACTCCAGAAAACCCTTCCTAATGGGTTAATCCAAAAAAAAACCTGTGTGTACCATTCCGGCATGAAAGGGCATATCATTGATGAGTGCCGATCTCTGAAAGACAAAATCCAAGCTCTAATTGACAATAAAATCATCGTGGCCAAGGAGCCTGCTCCTAATATTTGAAACAATCCCTTTCCTGATCATAAGGGTAGTGGTGTGCATATGATCGAAGTAGAAGATGATTGGGACCCCAAAGGGTCAATTGGATTGATTGCCGAAGGTGACGAGCCCAAGAAACCAACAGTCACACTAAATACAATTGAAGCCCTCTGGGGATACTGAAGTAAACATGACCGTGCCTCTCGAGTTTGAAACACCGTCATCCGCAAGGACCACAGAGCCAATTGAGGTGGAGTTTGGGTCTCCAAAAGTACCATTTAAAGTTATTGTGTTGCCTCCTAAGACAACAGTGCCCATTCCTGTAGCAATATCAGCCGTAACGCCATTATATACATAGGCCATTCTTTGAGATTATACTACTGAGGCATGAAGGAAAGGAAAAACTAGGTCTGGAGAAACAATTGCAGCGCATGGTTTGGCCAGGACTGGCAGAATTTATACTCCGGAGTATTTAGTTGAATCAAGTAAGCAGGCCTCTAGACGGCCTATTGAAACTGGGCCTGATGATCTCTGGTGGAAGATACAGGCAAAAGAATACTCAGTTGTGGACCAATTAAATAAAACACCAGCACAAATCTCCATTCTAGCTCTGCTGCAAAGCTCCGAGACACATAAGAATGCCCATTATAAAAATACTGAGTGAAGCGCATGTAACGAACAATATAACTAGAGGAGAGATGGCGAATATGGTCGGGCAGATATTGGAGAGTCATAAAATCACTTTCCACGAGGATGAGTTGCCCCCTGAAGGTTTAAGCCACAACAAGGCCTTGCACAACACTGTGCAATGTGAAGACTATTTCATCACCAGTACTTTGATCGATGGAGGGTCCAGCCTCAACATCTATCCATTGGTGACCCTCAGAACATTGGGGAAGAGTCTACATGAAATCAAGGATAAGGCTATTAACGTCAAAGCTTTTGCTGGTTCCCAAAGGTCCACCATTAGGGAGATCAGTTTCTGTCTGCAAATGGGACCAACTTGGTTCGATGTTGATTTTCAAGTAATAGAAATCCAATCATCATACAACTTACTAATGGGATGACCTTGGATCCACGCTGCTGGAGCAGCAACCCTGCACCAGGCAGTGAAATTCGAGTAGAATCACCAAGAGGTGATTATTCACGGTGACGGGAGTAACCCCATATACAGTCGCCAAACCATCCCAGCAATTGAAGGAAGAAGGAAATTAGGAGGAGAAACCTACCACCAAATTGAGAGAGTCAACGCCGTGGAAAAAGACAAGTGGTGGGATAACAACATAGAAAGTATCCTGAATTAGAGCGGGTATGAACCTGGCAAAGGGCTCGGCAAGAATCTCTAGGGAATCACCAAGCCTATCAAACTAAAAAAGCATGGCACCACTTTCGAGTTAGGGTATGGATATACTTGGCAATAATTAAGGAACTGGTCGCCACCATGGCACGGCCCCTACTATCTGCTGGAGCACCCGATACCCTGCCTGGAACAGACTTTCCAATCGGCAGACATCTTATATGGGTCAGAGGAAGAAGAAACATTGGCGGCGATGAAGAATCTGTTCTTGGAAGAAGACGATATGGACTGTCACGTTATTCTCGAGGAGGAGGGGGAGGAAGGCCCTTCCATACAGATTGTGAGCCGAGGAGCGCGCCTCAACAGTTGGTCCATCAGAACCACCAACTCCCGGAAAGCTTCAGGGTAGCATGGCTGAACAAAGCACTATGCATTATTTTTGCTTTTCATTAGGTTATTTCCCTTCAGTATTATCTTTAAATTTTGAAAAAGAGCTCCGATGTTCAAAACAATTTTGGGATTTATCAAAGTATTTCAGTTTCTTATAAATCTTGCTCTTATTGTTATGTCTGACATTTACTTTATTTTTACATAGCATTACTTTTACTTATCTTGATGAACCAACGAATATGACATGCGACGAGGTAAAGCAACAAACGGATATGGACTCAAAAGAGGATGAGATACCAGAAGAGATCATTAAAGAGGTCGAGGACTTTAAGAATAGACCTAAGTGTAACTTAGACGAACTGAGGTTGTCAACTTGGTGGATACAGAGAATGTCAAGGAAACGAGCATCAGTGTTCACCTATCACTGTCAAAAAAAGAAGAGTACATAGAGTTCTTAAAAGAATATGAGGACATATTTGCCTGGTCATATGATGATATGACCGGTCTCAGTACATCTATTGTAGCTCACAAACTGCCAACAGATCCGACATGTCCACCGGTAAAGCAGAAGCTCAGAAAGTTCAAGCTAGACATGAGTTTGAAGATCAAAGAAGAAGTCACCAAACAAGTCAAAGCCAAGGTCCTCAGGGTAGTGGAATATCCAACATGGTTGGCCAACATTGTGCCAGTGCCAAAGAATGATGGGAAGGTCAGAGTCTGTATCGACTATCGGGACCTCAACTGGGCCAGTCCGAAAGATGACTTCCACTTGCCGAACATACACACCTTGATTTACAACTGCGCCAAGCACGAGCTACAGTCATTCGTTGATTGTTTTACTGGATACCATCTGATATGGATGGACGAAGAAGACGCAGAGAAAATGACTTTCATTACACCATGGGGAATGTATTGTTACAAGATGGTGTCGTTTGGATTAATGAATGCTGGGGACACCTACATGAGGGCCATGACTACTATTTTCCATGACATGATACACAAAGAGATCGAGGTGTATGTAGACGATGTCATCATCAAATCTAAGAAAGCCATTGACCACATGGAAGATCTGAGGAAGTTCTTCAATAGGTTGAGAAGGTACAATTTGAAACTGAATCCCACCAAATGTGCATTTGGGATTCCTGCCGGAAAATTGTTTGGATTCATCGTAAGTCGACAAGGAATAGAACTGGATCCGTCAAAGGTTAAGGCTATTCAGGAAGTGCCACCGCCAAAGAACAAGAAAGAGATTATGAGTTTCCTGGGGAGGCTCAACTACATCAGCCAATTCATAGCCCAGTCCACTGTTATCGGTGAACCAACCTTCAAGATGCTAAAGAAGGACGCTGCAACTAAATGGACTGAGGACTGCTAGAAACCCTTCGACAGAATCAAGGAATACCTGTCAACGCCGCCAGGCCTGGTTCCGCCCTAACCGGGTAGACCGCTATTGCTCTACCTTGCAGTCCTGGATGGGGCATTCGGTTGTGTTTTAGGACAACATGATGAAACGGGGAGAAATGAGCAAGCCAACTACTATCTCAGCAAGAAGTTCACCCCGTACGAGGCTCAGTATTCCCTGCTAGAATGCACCTATTGTGCTCTGACTTGGGTAGCTCAGAAGTTGAGGCATTATTTTTGTGCCTATACCACTTATCTTATATCAAGGATGGATCCGCTAAAGTACATATTTCAGAAACCCATGCATATGGGCAAGATAGCCAAATGGCAAATCTTACTGAGTGAATTTGATATTGTCTACGTAACCCAGAAAGTGATCAATGGACAAGCACTAGCCGATCATCTTGCCGAAAATCTCGTGGGTGGAGAATACGAGCCTCAAAAGACGTATTTTCCTGACGAGGAGGTCTTTTTCATAGGAGAAGGCATTGAAGAATCCTATGATGACTGGAGAATGCTTTTCGATAGAGCAGCAAACTTTAAAGGAGTTGGTATATGAGCAGTTCTAGTATCAGAAACAGGTCAGCATTATCCAGTTTCCGCCAAGCTCAGGTTCCTGTACTCCAACAACATGGCTGAGTACGAAGCATGCATCTTAGGGCTCAAGCAGGCCATTGACATGAATGTTCGGGAGTTACTAGTGATCGTGGATTCTGACTTTCTCATACATCAGGATGAGTTCGCCGATGCATTAGCCACTCTATCATCCATGATTCAGCATCCAGATAAGAACTTCATTGATCCTATCCGGGTAAATATCAAGGATCAACCCACTTACTGTGCTCACGTCAAGGAAGAAGCAGATGGAAAACCATGGTTTCATGACATCAAGAAGTATCTATCAACAGGAGAATATCCAGAACTTGCAAACACTATTCAGAAGCGTACACTACGGAGGTTATCCAATCAATCACTTCTTTCATAGCGGAGGAATCCTGTATAGGAGGACTCCCGATTTGGGATTACTAAGATGTGTCAAAGCAAAGGAAGCATCCAGGTTGTTGGAGGAAGTTCATGCAGGGACCTGTGGTTCGCATATGAATGGTTTTGTCTTAGCCACGAAAATACCCCGGGCCGGTTATTTTTGGATGACTATGGAAACGGACTGCATCCAGTATGTTCGAAAATGCCATCGTTGCCAGATTCATGCAGGCATGATAAAGGTACCCCCTAACGAGCACAATGCAACAAGCTTACCATGGCCATTCACCGCTTGGGGAATGGATGTCATCGAACCTATCGGGCCTGCCGCATCAAACAGGCATAGGTTCATTATAGTGGCAATTGATTATTTCACCAAATGGGTTGAAGCACCATCATATAAGGCAGTAACCAAGAAGGTTGTGGCAGAATTTGTCCGTGACCGCATTATTTGCCGGTTCGGCATCCCGGAGACGATCATCACTGATAATGGTTCAAATCTCAACAGTGATCTGATGAAGGCAATGTGTGAGACATTCAAGATTAAGCACAGGAATTCTGCAGCCTACAGACCTCAGATGAATGGAGCTGTATAAGCGGCCAATAAGAACATGAAGAAAATACTAAGGAAAATGATAGAAAAACACAAGCAGTGGCACGAAAAGCTATCATTTGCTCTATTAGGATACCGTACCACAGTCCGCACATCGACAGGGCCAACTCCCTATATGTTGGTTTACGGTACCGAGGCAGTCATCCCAGTCAAGGTAGAGATTCCCTCCTTGAGAATTATACAGGAAGCAGAACTTGAAGATGCAGAATGGGTAAAAAGTCGCTATGAACAGTTAGCCCTTATAGACGGAAGAAGACTGAATGCAGTTTGTGATGGTCAATTGTATCAGAACAAGATGTCCAGGGCCTTCAACAAGAGAGTCAAACCAAGACGGTTTACGCCGGAGCAGCTGGTGTTAAAGAAGATTTTCCCGTATCAGGATGAGGCCAAAGGAATGTTCTCTCCCAACTGGCAGGGTCATACATGGTTCATCGGGTTCTGACAGAAGGAGCCCTCATACTCGCAGAGATGGATGGACAAAATTTGGCCAAGGCCAATTAATTTAGATGCAGTCAAATGCTATTATGTGTAACCATTATAATTTCTGTATGATGTAATTTGATCCACACCTGACCTGATTCCCGTTTAAGAGGGGATACGTAGGCAGTCCTATGGGTTCGGTCACAATTCAATAAAATTTTCATTTCCCCCTGATATTGGAAATCGGGGCAGAATTTTGAGGAGGACCCTCAAAATTCCGAAGTTGACTTTTGCCATTCGTCGCGCGCAGCTGTTAGAGGCACCAGCCCAGTAAACTGGGGTAGAATTTTGAGGAGGACCCTCAAAATTCCGGAGCAAGAGAGGTCGCAATATCTTGAACCGCATCGCAGTCGTCGGTTCATCTAAAAGAAAATCATTTTTTTATTATTATGTATTTACATCATATTTTTAAAATTATATTCACCAAACCATGCATGGATACTATCAAAATTGCTTTGTTAGAGACGCTACCCCCAATGAAAGCAAGAGCCGAGTAGGACGAGCGAAGCCTACGGGAAGACAAACTAACCTTCCCCCTTTACAAAACACACGATTTTTCTTTGAATACAGGCACCCCAAGACATAAAGTCATCAGATAAGATTACATAACTTATTCTTTTTCAGGAATACAACTCTCAGAATCACCGCCTATTTACAAGTTCTATCCGCACATGACCTCCCCAGCAGCCACAATGACAATCAACTAGCAGCCATCATCTCTCAGCTAAGAAATTTCAGTATCCCTCACCTTTATTTCGTATATTGCATAAGGCTACCTTTCTGCCTTCCGAGACTAAGCTCCGTCTCCATCTGCATTTCCTGCATTGCATAAGGCTACCTTTCTGCCTTCCGAGGTTAAGCTCTACCTCCATCTGCATTTCTGCATTTGCATAAGGCTACTTTCCTGCCTTTCGAGACTAAGCTCTGTCTCCATCTGCATTTCCTGAATTTGCATAAGGCTACTTTTTTGCCTTCCGGGGTTAAGCTCTACCTCCATATGCATTTCTTCATTTGCATAAGGCTACTTTTTTGCCTTCCGAGACTAAGCTCTGTCTCCATCTGCATTTCCTGCATTGCATAAGGCTACTTTTCTGACTTCCGAGACTAAGATATGTCTCCATCTGCATTTCCTACACTACATAAGGCTACCTTTCTGCCTTCCAAGACTAAGCATTGTCTCCATCCTGCATTTCCTTGCATTACATAAGGCTACTTTTCTGCCTTCCGAGACTAAGCATTGTCTCCATCTGCGTTTCTCTGCATTGCATAAGGCTACCTTTCTACTTTCTGAGGTTAAGCTCTACCTCCATCTGCATTTCTGCATTTGCGTAAGGCTACTTTTCACCCTTCAGCCGCCCTTGAACCCCGAAACTCTCTCAAACTCTCTCAAGGTTCTTCGGAACCCTAGCCTCCCCTTACCTTGTTCCACCGTGTTTTCACCAGAGTCCATGGCTTCTCAGGCCATGGACAGCCTATACTCACCTCTTACATGCTTGTTGCTCGAAGGTTCGAGGCCAGACCTCAAGGGTCTTCACTCAGACTTTACCGATTCAAGGATTCCGGCCATCTCAGGCCTTGCTCCGGCGGCTCTTGGTCTTCTGAGCCTGATTCTGACCTCATCCGACTTAGATCGGACTTTTTGAAGCCTTTCTCATCTCTAGGGTTCATCTAAAACCCTAACTATCGAGGTTCTCTCCGATTATTTTTAGATCTATTACTTATTTACACTATCGCTTAAGTTTCTTAAACGTTTTCTCCGATTTTCTTTCAAAAGCTACTTCTTTTCGATTAGGGTTTATGGAAAAGGTTCTTAAAAATGTTTCTGACTCTTCTTCTTCTTTTCTTGGTGAATCAATCCCTGCTATGTTCTTATTTGCTCTTTTCTGACTCGCATATTTTTTGTGTATTCTCATATTTGCGGTATTATGAAGTTTTTCTGTTCTGCTCGGTTCTATTTCCTACTGGTTTCAATATCATGCTCTCATATGCCTATCTTATGTGTTTCTTTACTATGTTTTTCCTACTGAATTTTAGTCCTTTGTTTTCCTTTACCGGACTTTGTCTGGGTTCTTTCTAGATGTGTTTCATCGACTGTTTCCTTAAGTTTACCCTACCTGAACTCGTTTAAATTCCAAGATTTTCTTGAAACTTGTTCCCTGTACTTCAAATCAGTTTCTATGTTCTATTTGCCTTGAACCTGCTATGGTGCTTGTATGTTTCTCATGAGACTCTGAAAGAGGTCTCTGAGTCTATTTAAATAGCTTGCCTTCTCATCTCTGAATCGATTTCGAGTTTAAAAACCCTAGGATTTGGGGGTTTCTTTGGCAAGTTTGGTTTTATGTTTGGACAAGGGTTCTACTTTGAAACCTTGAACTCTCAGACTCACTCCGAGTTTATGAATTGAATTTGAACTTTTTCTGCGTTTATGATTTTGAAACCTTTTGCTAGTCTTTCGTAATTAGCATGACATTCTTCTTGCTTGACATGTTTATGTATTTAATATATGACAACTTCTCTTTCAAAGGTTTTGCCAACTGTTAATTGATTCTGAATCCCTTTACTGTTGCTTACTTGATTGTTACTGATTTTTTCCTAAATTAAAACTCTCTTTTACCTCTTTTCTGACTCGAACAAGGCTTTCACTTTGGTTCTTTTACTGGTTGTTTTACTGATTCCCTTTCCTTGTTTTCCCAAATCAAGTACCACTGGACTTTTACCTTAAATATCTTCTATGTATTTACCCTTATTTGTCTGCTCTGCACAAGATATTTACTTGATCTCCTTCCTTAAATAACTTCTGCCCATTATCGTTTAAATTTGAACTCCTTCATTAAAGGAAGTCCATATACTGATTGATTTTAATTGGTACATAATTCCATAATTACTACTAAACTATGATTCTTACCTTATTTTCTACACCTGTTTTCAATTATAAATACCCTGCTCTTTCATTAACACACACACGATTTTTAAGCATATAGAAATCACAACTCTCTTAAAAAAACCTACACTCTTGCCTCTTGATTGCACTTTGGCTTCCACAAGTCTACTGTTTTTCCCTACTTGCTTTTTTGAACTGGTATGCCCTAAAATTAATTTCAGTATCTCTCCTAACGTGTTTATTTACAGTCTTTGCATTATGCTTGCCTTCAGTTCTCTGCAAAGTTAATTTTAGAGTATATATGTGTTGTGCCTGTTCTTTCTCTATTTCTTTGTTGATATCGTAAATAATTGCTCCCATACCCTCATTCCCCTATGTGTGCTGAGTTAAGGTATGGCCTGGCAGTATCCCAATTGCTGTCCAAGGCTGAACCTGACCTTTAATAAGATCCTAACTCCTAATTTTTAAGGCTGAGAGGCTGTTCAGGGGTGTGCCAGCAGCCCGGTTGCTGGGCATGACCACTAGCCTACCCTTGCTCCCCCTAATTCCCTTTCATTGAACTTAAACTTACTCCTAGTCTTTAAGTCCTGCCCCTCTCTTATGAGCCTTGCTTTGGGAACCTTGAGTTCCCTCTGAACTTGGGCATTTGAGGGCTGGCCATTCCACGCTGCATTATAATTTATTTTGCAATGATATTTGGGGCGTAAGTATTGCTTGGAACTCTTGAAGTCCCTTGGAATTTTGACACATCCCAAATAAGAGAAAGGCTTTGAAAATCCGATCCTGGAAGTTGGTTTATCTCACATTATTAGACT
>MU723883.1:9854-48249 GCA_026770625.1 Nicotiana glauca
AAAAAAAAAATTTGGAGAGGGCGTGGGATGGGTTGGTGAGGGTGGGGAAGGTTGAAAAAGAACTTTGGAAAATGCTTTTCTTTCTTTTGATAAGGAAAAATATTTTCCTCCAATTGGAGGAAAATAAATTGATAAGGAAAATATTTTCCAAAACATTTAAGCCAACCAAATATGAAAAAATTAAAAAATATTTTTCAGAAAATATTTTCCTTCGTACCAAACACACCCGAAATCTCTTTAAATACAAATAAATCAAGACAATCTATGTTGTGGTCTGTCCCAAATTTAATAACATGTGTTGCAAAAGATCAGTGAACTAAGTATATCTCTCATGTAAACCATAAATATTTTTTTCTTTTAAATAATGAAAAGCTAATTTTACAGTAATTAATACTAGTAAACAATAATGTGCTCGTCCCACTAGTTCTCCATCGATTAACACATGAGTGGAGTTAAGAATAAGTGTCAATGTTGTTCTTCATATGTTATGAATTAAAATGAAGCACTAATTTTCCAATGGAAAAGTGCTTGCAAGATGCTGGTAACATATATTTAATAATCATCTCCATTTAGGGGTATGGCGAATTTTTGTAAATTGCTACTGGAAATTAAAATGAAGCACTAATTTTCCAATGAAAAAGTGCTTGCAAGATGCTAGTAACATATATTTAATAATCATCTCCATTTAGGGGTATGGCGAATTTTTGTAAATTGCTACTGGAAGTTATTACTCCCTAATTATTATTATCTCATGCTGCTCTTTCTTTCTTTCTTTTATTGAAAATTGGTGCTACCTGATTGTTATTATGTGATGCTACTTTTTCTCCTCTTTTTCCGTATTGTCTTTTGTCTCCCTCTTCCGTCTTTCTCTCCCCTCTTTCTTCTTCTTCTTCCCTTCTTCCTTTTCACCTTTTCTTGAGCCGAGGGTCTGTCAGAAACAGTCTCTCTACCTCCCCAGATAGGTGTAATGTCTGCGTACACATTACTCTCCCTAGATCCCACTGTTAGGGATATAGTTAGATATGCTCTAGATCCAATATCATATTTGATGATTTGAACATATTTTGTGAACGTCATTTCATATAAAATATATAGCATTTGATATTCTTTTATCATTGTTATTAATTGCTTGATTAATTTGATGAGGTCCTTGATTAAATTTTGAGACTTGACATTGTGATGGAGATCATGATAGTGAGAGTGAAGTTTCTTATAATTTAATCTAAATTTGTTCTTAATCGTAGGATTGTTAATTTGGACATTAGTAATCTGGTTAGATCAATATTTATGTGATCGTCTTTACGTAATAAAGATTAGTTGATCTCATTAAATGAATCACATAGATAGATGATGCATATAGAGGTATGATCATTGAAATTCCTAATGGTTAGAATTACCATAAACTGTCAATAGGATATTCTCTTAAAGAATGTGATATAAGAATTTTTTTTGACCTGAGATCGTCATAGTAATTGACAAGTTATTTATTGTGCTTTGATACCAGACACCTATGGCCCTAGGGCGATAGTTGAAAGGATATTGTGTACGATTAAATACTTGTAGAATTAGTGATTGATCAAGATGGAATCTGTCAGCTCTTGGTAATGAGTTTAAACTCCATGTTGTCATGAATTAGAAATGACCAAACAAAGACCTTGGACAAGGCAATTGAATGAAAGAAGAAATGAGTTTCTTAGGTGTCACGACCCGGATTTCCCACCATCGGGATCGTGATGGCGCCTACTCGTGGTAGCTAGGCAAGCCAACTTATTTACTATTTCATTACTAGATAATTACTTTAACAGTTTACAGCATCAATATAGAACCTGAAATTTAACAAGAATAATAGTGGAAGTCTGATTTTATAATACGAATCAAAATACGGAACAGTCAATCATAGCCTCTACCCAAGATTTGGTGTTACAGTACTCACGAACTACTAAGAATATACCAAATCTAATGGTCTGAAAGAAATATATAAGTTGTATGTCTCGAAAACAATGAGGCAACAGTCTAAAAGAGAACATAAGAAGAGACGTCGGGCCTGCAGACGCCTGCAAGACTACCTCGGTCTCGTGAAAATGAAAGCCTGCTCCCGTACTAGTACTGCTGCTGCTCCTCAAAGCCTGGACCTGTGCAAAAATGCACAGAAGTGTAGCGTCAGCACAACCGATCTCATGTGCTGGTAAGTGTCTAGCCTAACTCCGGGAAAGTAGTGACGAGGCTAGACTGGACACCACATAAACCTGTGCAGTTATAAATATACAACGGAATATCCAATACAAGACAATTAACAACATGGGAGGGGGAGACATGCTATGGGGAGATACAATATCAACAGTAATCCCAAGTAACAAACTAGAACAGCTTGGGTTCACAATGAACAAGGAATCAATACTCAATACAAACACATGGTATCAATAACTGTTGAGGCGTGCAACCCGCTCCTCAATTATCACTGTTGCGGCGTGCAACCCGCTCCACAAATATCAATGTTGCGGCGTTCAACCCGATCCTCAATATTACTGTTGCGGCGTGCAACCCGACCCATACTATTTATCAGGTATCACTGTTGCGGCACGCAACCCGACCCTCATGTATCATTGTTGCGGTGCGCAACCCGATCCTCAATATTATTGTTGCGTCGTGCAACCCGATCCTCAATATCATTGTTGCGTCGCGCAACCCGATCCTCAATATTATTGTTGCGGCATGCAACCCGATCCTCAATATTATTGTTGCGGCGTGCAACCCGCTCCTCAATATCATTCAATAGTCTGACTCCTCAAACAACAGTCACAATTAAGGGACATAACAATAAGCAAACATTTGACAAAAATCCCGGCAAGGGAGAGAAACCAACAAGTTCAACCAAACGTCCCGGCAAGGGAATAATCAACACGCTTTCTCTTTTTCTTACTTCTCTTATCTTATAATTCACTCTACCATTTTGAGCCAACGCTCCAAAGAATCAAGTTATTTCGTATACTTTCAATATTCGTATCACAACTCGAGCCAATGCTCCTAGGAATCAAATGATCCTATCACCGTTCACATGTTATTTACAACATATAGAAATTCTCCAATAGATATGAAATTCACAACCAATTCATGATAATCACATTATAACGACTCACGGTCGTGCTAGACACCAATGTATAGATACTCGTCACCCTGCCTATACATCGTACTCGATCGCATAGCAATTAGCAACAAGACTCAACTCATATTCCCTCAAGCTAGGGTTAAACCAAACACTTACTTCAAAGCTTTGAAATCCACTTAATCCTCAACTATCGCTTTACCTCGCGGTTCCACCTCCAATTCGCTCGAATCTAATCACAAATTGTTCAATTACTTTAATAAACACTATATGAATCGATTTGAATGCATAAAAATAATTTTCCCAAGTTTTTCCCAAAAATTCCAAAAATGCCCCCGGGCCCACGTGGTCAAAATCCCAGGTTCGGACCAAAACCCAGTTACCCATTCCCCCACGAACTCAAATATGTAATTTGTTTTGAAATCGGAACTCAAATCGAGGTCCAACTCCCCAATTTATAGAAAACCTAGGTTCTACCCAAAAATCTCAATTTCACCCATGAAAATCCTTGATTTCAAGTGGAAAACATGTTTAATGACGTTAAAGATTGAAAGAATTGAGTAAAATTCAATTTACAAATGATTTGGGATGAAGTTTGCTCTTGAAAAATCGCCTATGGTGATAGGGTTTTGAAAGAATGGTGAAAAGTGATGAAAATTCGACTAAGTATAAAATTTGCTGGGCCTCGGATGTGGGAATTGCGAACAAAGGTTCGCAATTGCAAAAAAATGCAGGCCTGGGAATTGCGATACTTTGGTTCGTATTTGCGAACCCAGGCCTGGGGCACAGGTTTCGCATTTGCGAAAGAGGCATCGCATTTGCGATGGCCTTCAGTCGTATTTGCGATCACTGTCTTCGTAATTTGCGAAGCTTGGCCTACCTCAGCTGGTTTTGCATTTGCGATCCAGCCTGCGCAATTGCGATAGCTGGGCGTTCGCAAATGCGAACCCTGACTTCGCATTTGCGAAAGTTGCAGAAGCTACAATACCAGATTTTTAAAATATGAGAAATGCAATCCGATACCTATCCAAAACTCACCCGAGCCCTCGGGGCTCCAAATCAAACATACACACAATCTCAAAAATATCCTACGGGCTTACTCGTGCGATCAAATCGCTAAAATAATATCAAAATCATTGAATCAAGCCTCAAAACACATGATTTTTCTTCTAAACTTCATGAACTTTCAAACTCGGAACTTATAGTCCGAAACACGTCAAACGACGTCCGATTTCGACCAAACTTCACAGAAAGCGCTTAAACAATATATAAGACTTGTACCGGGCGTCGGAACCAAAATACGAGCCCGATACCCTAGTCTTTTAATCAATTTTTATTTCCATTTTCCTTAACAATTTCAGAAAAACAATTTAAGAGAAAAATTCTTTTACTCGGGTTCTAGACCTCATATTTCGTCTCCGGGCACATGCCCGAGTCCCATATTTTTCTACGGACCTCCAGGACCGTCCGATCTCGGGTCCGGGTGCGTTTACTCAAAATGTTGACCAAAGTCAACTTTAATCATATTAATATTAAAATTCTTCAAATTTTTCACAGAATTCACATATTTCAACATAAAAGCTTTCCAGCTACGCACCCGAACTGTGTACGTAAATCGAGATAAGTAAAAATAAGGTTTTCAAGGCCTCTGAAGCACGGAACGAATGAGGAAACAGGTAGGGTTGTCACATTAGGTCATTTAATGGTCGATTATATTTGACATGAGCACATAGTTGGTCGCCTATTAGGATTTGACAATTAAACCATATCCTAGGGTGACCCAGAGCTATAAAGACGGAAAGAAATACTACATTATTCTTCTACAGGTTCTTGAATATAAATTGTATACGTCATGATATCCGGTTGTTAAAGAGTGTTGCTAGACGCCACCCTTGATTAGTATATTGATATGATCAATTTAGTATTGAACCTATGGGGTCGCACACTAACGAGTTCTGATATTTTTTAAAGGATTAATTATTTTATCGTTTGGTAATTAAATTGTAGAATTTAATTAGTCAAATAATTTAAATTATTAGTCCAAATAAAATATTATTATATTCTTTGCCAGTACAGAGGATATAGTTAATATTGTGAACAAAATGAAGTTTTCTATTTGGAATAAAAAATTAAATTATTTCTCTTCGTTGAAATATATATATATGATATATTTTTTAAGTTATAATTAATATTTATTTTTATATAGAATATATAAATACTAATAAAGTATCCAATTTGAAATTGGATTGTAAATCCCACAAGAGACGTTGGCTAGGTGAAATCTATTTTTATGGGATTCCAACTTTCTGTTAGTAAAGTATTATAATGACTTATAAGGAAATTCAAATAATTGGATTTCACTTTACTATCCAACTTTGACGTTGCAGATGGAAAGTCCGTGTTGAAGGCTGCGGCCATTTAGAATAGGTTTTCGTTTTTTACGTACAAAATTTCATGAAGTTTATTTTGGAATAAACTTTTACCCTAAGTAAATCATTACCTCAATCAAATAGGAAAAAAGTTTATACGTAGTGATATATAAAGGGTGATGGAGAAAATTTGCAATGGTAATTCTTGAGTGGAAAAATCACTTTGTGAAAGTGGGAGTGCAATACGAAAATACAATTGCAAGAAAAGTGTTTCTTGTTCTTCTAATTTGAGTTGATACTTTTGAAAAAAAATTTAACACATATTTTTTGTTCAATTCGTACGTGGGTTTTAGCAAGGATCTGTCTTGGTGTGGATACGCATAGAGTCTTCGCACTATTAAAGAAATTTTGAAACAAGACTCTCTTCACCAGGTACGTCTTCGATCCGATCTTTGACATGTAAATAAATTTTAAACACGAAAAGATCTTCCTAGGATTGTTATTATCTTCCGCTACTTGTTACACACACTTATACGCAATCCTTCACCCACCTGTTGGATTATACAGGATATCTTGTTATTGTTTAGGATATGGCAAAATGATAAAGGCTCCTTCACTCCTAACTATAAGTTTTAAATTCGAACCATAAAAATAGATTCCTCTATGGTGAAATGTTGAAACTTCAGTATTAGATTTTCAGCTGCTACTATTAGAAATCCGAAAAAAAGCGATCACAAAAAGCGACCAAAGTTGATCGCTTACAGGTCAAAAAGCGTCCAAACTGGCTTGATCGCTATTTTGCTGGTCCCTTTACCTTAGAGACCAAAGTTGGTCGCTAATTAGCGACCAACTTTGGTCTCTAAGATAAAAGGACCAAATATTCTCGGTTTTAAATATAGAGAGCAACTTTGATCGCTTTAGTATTTTAATAATATAAATTTAGCGACCAAAGTTGGTATATTTAAATTACGTTTTTTTATTTATTATTAATCAAAATATAACGACCAACTTTGGCCTGTAAACCAAATATTATATTTTAAAATCTGAAAAATAACGACCAAAGTTGGTTGCTTTTTTTTAATTTTTTTAAACATAAGCGACCAAAATTGGTCGCTAATTGCAAGAATTTAATTATTTTTAAACATAAGCGACCAAAATTAATCGCTATTTTTCAGAATTTATTTTTTTTAATAGAACATCGACCAAAGTTGGTCGCTTTTTAAGAAATATGGGTTAATTAGCGACCAACCTTGGTCGCTATTACCCAAAAAATATTTTTTTAACAAAAAAAAGCGATCAAAGTTGGTCGCTTTTCTGGGTATAATTTTGGCAGAAACTGCCTGTTTTGGTAGCTACACCATCTGCCAGCATACCAAATTTCCTATTACAAGCAACAACAACAACAATAACCAACACAACAACAAAAACGCAACAACAATACAACAACAACAACAACAACATTAAATCCAATAAAGTATAAAGTTCAATAGAACTAACACATTAAGCTAATAAAACTAAGTTAACGCTTATTACAAGCCCATTCAAAAACTAGTTCTATTGTCTAGTTCAAAGTATATAAAGTACTCAAGGAGTATTCTTTTAGCATCCTCGTCTGAAAGTTGGATTGCCTTGCCCGACTCATTAGGTGGCTGACTGCGTATGAATTCCTCCACGTCAGCTGTGAAGCGAACCCATAAGAAAAATTACATTAAATTAGTATTTCAAAATTTATATAAAAGTAAATCAAAATAGTTAATGAAAAATAAAAAACTTACATGTATAGTCAAGGCTCAGCCCTCGACCCACCTTTTTAGATCAGTCTCTTTCTTCTTCTTTATAATACGGGTCTCATTGAATAGCTCATCTTGCTTCATTGGCATCATAAAGCTGTCTGGTGGCTTTGGTGATTATTCTCGTAATACTATTACTCGGGATGAACTTAGATATAGAGAATAACTTGGATACAGTGTCTGACAGGGTGTGTCTTTGATCAATTGTTGTTCTTATTAGCGACAATGATGATGAGAAGGTAATGGCATGTGTTACAAACAGTGATGGTGTAGGTAGGAATTTAATATTTCCTAAGCAGATAAAAATAAGAGGTTATAGAGGAATTTTCTACTTCATTTTACAAGAGGAAAAGAAGTTTAATTGAGAGTGACAAGGTTGGTGGTAATGGAAAGTTGTCTGTTGCTCATGACAGTTCATATAAAACGGGGATTATAAGACTCTGGGATGACAAAGACGAAAGGAAGTTTTATTCTCAACTTTCTTCCAAGTCTGATCCATACAAGCTTAATGGGATTGGTGATATTTCTTTGGATTCAGACAATAATTTGAGTGACAAAAGTATGGAAATGCTAATCAAAATAATTAAAGGTAAAATATTTTTCTTGGAAGAGAAGGATGCTGAACTCTGCATGAACGTGATATGTGCACTTTATAGGCAGCGGATTTCTCCAAACTTCTCTTCCTTAGAGAAGAGTTTTACCTTTAATTCTTTTGATTAGTATTTCCATACTTTTGTCACTCAAATTATTGTCTGAATTCGAAGAAATATCACCAATCCCATTAAGCTTTTACAGATCAGATTTGAAAGAAAGTTGAGAATAAAACTTCCATTTGTCTTTGTCATCACAAAGTCTTATGATCCCCGTTTTATGGGAACTGACATGAGCAACGGACAACTTTCCATTACCATCAACCTTGTCACTCTCAGTTAAATTTATTTTCCTCTTGGAAAATGAAGTAGAGAATTCCTCTATAACCTCTTCTTTTATCTGCTTAGGAAATGTTAAATTCCTACCTACACCATCACTGTTTGAAACACATGTCATTGCCTTCTCATCATTGTCGCTATTGAGAACAACAATTAAAGACCCACTCTTCCAGGTACTATATCTAAGTTATTCTTGGTGGAAGTTCCATTATATGTCTACTAAAGTCATCAACCCTTTCTACAAAATCCTCCCGCAATGCTAAATTTCAATTCATATCCATAAAATTTTAATTCTTATCCTAAAGGCTCAATTCATATCCAAAAAGTTCAATTCATACACAAAAATTTCAATTCATACATATCCACAAAAGTTCAATTCATCTCCTAAAATTTCAATTTATAAACTAAAATTCCAATACATAAACTAAAAGTCCAATTCATATCCTAAAGGTTCAACTTATATCCACAAAAGTTCAGTTCATATCCTAAAATTCAATTTATAAACTAAAATTCCAATACATAAACTAAAAGTCCAATTCATATCCTAAAGGTTCAATTCATACCTAAAAGTTCAATTCATACACAAAAATTTCAATTCATATCCTAAAGGTTCAACTCATATCCAAAAAAGTTCTATTCATATCCTAAAATTTTAATTTATAAACTAAAAGTCCAATTTATATCCTAAAGGCTCAACTCATTCCTAAAAGTTCAATTCATATACAAAAGTTTTAATTCATATCCTAAAAGTTCAATTCATATCCTAAAGGTTCAATTCATATCCACAAAAGTTCAATTCATATCCTAAATTTTCAATTTATAAACTAAAATTCCAATGCATAAACTAAAAGTCCAATTCATATCCTAAATGTTCAATTCATATCATAAAGTTTCAACTCATATCCACAAAAGTTCAATTCATATCCTAAAATTTCAATTTATAAACTAAAATTCCAATACATAAACTAAAAGAGTCCAATTCATATCCTAAAGGCTCAATTCATTCCTAAAAGTTCAATTCATACACAAAAATTTCAATTCATATCCTAAAGGTTCAATTCATATCATAAAGGTTCAATTCATATCCTAAAGGTTCAACTCATATCCACAAAAGTTCAATTCATATTCTAAAATTTCAATTTATAAACTAAAATTCCAATACATAAACTAAAAGTTCAATTCATATCCTAAAGGTTCAATTCATATCCTAAAAGTTCGATTCATACACAAAAATTTCAATTCATATCCTAAACCCTTGATTCTAACTAAACTATCAAGACAATACAAAGTATAATTCAAATCTAACTAAACTAAATTCAACACTAACTAAACTAATTAGCTAATAAAATTAATTAACAAAACTAACTAAAATAAGACCTAAACCCTAATCCTCAATAAAATACAATGTTCAAAGAATTTAAACACTAATTCATTTTCTTAAACTATAATATTAAAATAAAAGATAGAAATAACAAAGATTCAAGGTTATAATTCAAACCTAGATTTTTTTAGGTGGTGAAAGAGAGAAAGGGGCATCGGGAGCAGTGGCAGTGGTGGCAGCAGCGGCTCCGGCGGTGTCTCAAGCGGTCACAGTAGTGGCGCGGGGTGGGGGATTGATTTTTGTGAGGGAAATAGAGAAGGGGAGGAGAATATGTTGAGAGAGAATTTGGGAAAATTTTGGGAAGAAAATAAGAGAATGGGAGAGGGAAACCCGTTTTTGAGTCTGGATTTACAAAAAAGCGACCAACGTTGGTCGCTTGTCACAACCCCAAACCCGGTCGTGATGGCGCCCAACCCAACGGCTAGGCAAACCCGACCAAATATACTCTCAACCCGAGCTTAGAGCTCAAAATCATTTATTTAAGTCATTAATAGTGAAGGAAACCAAAATAAACTGATAGTTATAAAAATATCCCGAAATCTCCCAAAGACAATGTAACTTCCCAAAGATCTGGGGTCACGAGCCAAGAGCCTCTATCAGAATATCAGTACAATACTGTAAGTAACTCTACAAGTCTGAGAGTACGCGGAATAAACAAAACAACAGAGTAATAAGGGGAGTGTCGGGTCCTGCGGACGCCAGGCAGCTACCTCGACGATCCCAAATGGGGCTCTAGACCAGCACCAAGCTCAGCTAAGCTTCCAAGTACCTGAATCTGCACACATGGTGCAGGGAGTCGAGTGAGTACTTCCAACTCAGCGGTAATAAAAGTAAATAATGCTGAGGAAAAGAAAACCACACAAAGCACTATCTCATGCTATAAAATACAGAATCACATTTTAAACTTCAGTACACTTTCATGGTATTCCTTTTTAACATATATGAGTAGATTTTGAAATCTCTTTTTAACATCTCTTTCTTTCATTATTAACAGTTCAATACCTGGGTACAACATCAAACAGTGCAAGTCTGCACTCAAGTCAGCCCCTTGGGCTCAGCACTCCTTAACAATTTCCACCAGTGTATCTGGTCAACAAGGCAAATAACATATGTATGCCAGTAATGTATGAGTGCTAAATGTCATGCCACGTAGTACAAGTAGAACCAATGCATGAATGCAATGCAATGCACATGACGCTGTGGCGTACAGCCCGATCCATTTGGGCGCCCGCCCTTCACTGTGGGGGTTCAGACTCCGGAGGGGCTCCTACAGCCCAAGCGCAATATCAATATCACTCCCGCTGCGGCGTGCAGCCCGATCCATGCATATTTATGAATGCACATAAGCCTCTTGGGCTTTAATCACATAGCAATTTTTCAGCTAAAATATCAGTTAAACATCAGTTAAGTTTTCAAATCTTAGAAAGATGGCTGAGTTCGCAAAATACCATTTTAAAACCTTACACTGAGATAAAAATATGCACAGTATTTGCCAAGGCAGTGATACCAATCCCTGAAGGATTCAAATATTCGGCACGAAGCCCAAAACATGATAATCAATCCAGTTCATGATAATTAATATCTTTATTAGGGTGTCAATTCAATTTCAAGCCATTAGGTAGTGTTTTTATTAAGCGGGACGGACCAAGTCACAATCCCCAATGGTGCTCTACCCCACGCCCGTTATCCGGCGTGCAAGTCACCTCAATACAGCACTATGATGTGCAAGTCCGGGTTTTACAAACCCTCGGTACATCATTTACAAGTATTACCCACCTCGAACCGGCGAAAACTCTAGCCCGCGATGCCTTTGCTCCTCAAACCGGCCTCCACGCGCGTCGAAACTAGCCCAAATCAGTACAAATATATCATAATAGGCTAATGGAACAACACCCAATCGAAAACAATCGAAATATAACAAAAAATCTCGAAACTAGCAAAACACGAGCCCTGGGCCCGCTTCTCAAAAAATTATGAAACTTACATTTTCGGAACCCTCGTCTTGCCACGAGTCTGTACATACCAAGAACTCCCGAATCCGAGCTCAAATGACCTATCAATTCCAAATTTAAAATATTTTTGCTTCAAGCCCTAGTTTCTTACAATTTGGCTATAATTTCAGTGATTAATTCCATGTTTTAACACCATAATGACATAATCTAGGTTCAAGAGTCCTTATCTGATGATACTCCATGAATTCCTCTTCAAAATCGCCCAAAATCCCTCTTTGTTCGAAGCCCCAAATGTTTTTTACACTTCTGAAATTTTCAATGCACTGATCACTTAAACCCTCAGCGATTTTCGCTTCTGCGACTCATTGACCGCACCTGCGGTATCGATTCCGCGTCCAAATAACCGCTTCTGCGGTTTTTCACTCAATTACCTACGACCGCTTCTGCGGTCTTATACCGCTTCTGCGGTAGCCGCTTTTTCAGTCAATATACCGCTTCTGCGGTCCCAGCCATAACATTCTAGACCGCTTCTGCGGTCACTACTCCGCTTTTGCGGAGACCGCTTTTGCGGAACAAGGTCCGCTTCTGCGGAAACTCCCAGGCCACCAAGGGGCCGCTTTTGCGATCACTGAGCCACATCTGCGGGAACGCTTATGCGGCTCACCCACCGCAGATGCGGAAACAACAGAAGTTTCCCAACTGACCTGCAATTTACCAAAATTCCTTTCGTTTAGCCATCCGAAATCACCCCGAGGCCCCCGGGACCTAAAACAAAAGCACAGACATGATCTAATACTTTATTCAAACTTGCTCGAATCATTAAAACGCTAACGTTAACATCAAAATCTTCACTTATGATCAAATCAAAGCCTAAATTTCTTAAAAACTTCCGAATTGCATATTCATTCAAAACCCGACCTAAACACCTCCGAATGACCTGAAACTTTGCAGACATATCCAAAATCATCTAACGAAGCTACCGCAACTCTCGGAATTCCATTCCGACCCTCGGATCAAAATCTCACATACCAACCGGAATTCGCCAAAATTCCAACTTCGCCAATATAGGCTAACTTCTTCACCGGACCTCCAAAATTACTTCCGATTGTGCTCCTAAGCCTTAAATCATCTTCCAGAGCTAACCGAATCATCGGAATTCAATTCCGAGACCTCTAACTCATAAGTCAATATCCGGTTGACTTTTCCAACTTAAGTCTTCTTAAAAGAGACTAAGTGTCTCATTTTCAACCAAACTCTATCCGAATTACTTCAAATTCACCAAACACATGTAATAAAACATATAGAAGCATAAGACGGGGAAAATGAGGCGGAAATACCTGAGACGACGGGTCGGGTCGTTACATCGCTATTTTGGTAGCTAATTAAGTTTTGACTGTTTGACCAAAATAGCGACCAACGTTGGTCTCTATTTTTGACTTTTTGACCAAAATAGCGACCAAAGTACTTTGGTCGCTATTTCTAAAAAAAAAAATAACTTTTTTTTTCTATTTTGGGTTTTAAATATTATAAGTGTTGATACCGAATTTTTCCCTCCATATTTTCACATATACAAAACACTTTCAAAATAACATATATATGCATATATAAGCATGCCTAAGGATTTTAGTATTTTTCCCAATTTTTTTTAAAGATTTTCAAAATCAATTTATTGTCCATTTTAGCAGTACAAAATCAATTATTATTTCCAAAATTATCAATTTTGGTAAATAATTTATTTTATTCTCATATTTATACAAAAATATAGTTAAGGTAATTTTTATACATTTTTACAAATTTATTTGGTATTTTAAAAGTTAAATTGCATATAATTGTAATTCTAGCCTATTTTAAGTTTAATAGCATTTTAATTATAAAAATTAGTTCCAGTATTTTTAAATTAAAATTTATGTGTTATTAACTGACTCAGTACTTTTAATTTTCTTTTAAAATCATTTTACTATTTTTTATAAAATAAAAGGGAAAACTGGCTATTTAACATTTAGCCTCATTTCATTTCAATTACAGCCTATTTACATTTTCAATTTTAACCCTCAATTGACCCAATCCTAACCCCCAAGTGGACCAACCCAATTATATTTTTAACCCGGCTACCGACAAAATTAAAAACCCGCCTGACCCCTTCTTTTAATCCAAGCCGTTGATCATTTTGATCAACGGCCAGGATCATCCCTTACCATTTGAATTCCCCTACCCTAACCTAATCCACCATTTCGTCTGGTCCGCCGCCTTTGAATACTCTCCTCTCTCAAAACTCTCTCGAAGATTCTCCAAAACCCCAGTTTTCTTCGACCCTTTTTTCGCCGTACTTTCACCGAAATCCATGGCTTCTCAGGCCATATTTGGTCTGTACTCATCCCCCTCCACCATTAAACCCTGGGTGTTCGAAGTGTTGAGGTCTGCCCTTGATGGTTCTCTTTTAGGTCTTCTTAGAGTTATAGTTCTATGGCCTCTCCGACCTTTGCTCCGGCATATTCAAGCATTTCGAGCCTATTTTCGACCTCTCCGACTCCAGATTGGGCTTTCTTCCAAGCCTTTCTCATTTCAAGGTTTCTCTGAAACCCTAAGATATTCGAGATTTTTCTCTGTTTGTTTTCTTATATCTATGCTATATCTGTGTTCTAATGGACTTTTAAAGTGTTTTCCCCAATCTTTCTTTCAAAATTGTTTCTCTTCAATTTAGGGTTTCTAAAAGGTTTTCAAAACGTCTTTCTGATTCATCCTTTTATTTTCTTCATGTGTGTTTGCCTATACTATGTTTTACCACACATTTGTTGTTCTTCTGCTTTCTTTCTACATGACTCTTCTGTATTTTGTATTCTGCTGTGCCTCCAGACTAGGCTCGCTTGTCAATCGTTGTTATGTTTTTCTATATGTTCTTTGCTATGCTTTTCAATATTTTTCTATTGTATGTGTTTCCTGCTGAGTTCTTAAGTTTTATTTGATTTACTGGACTTTGTTCAAGTTCTTTCTAACAGGTTTCACCTACTGTTTCTTAAGTTTATACTACCACTTTATCTTCTCAACTTGCTTGATTTCCAAGCTTTTCTTAAAACATATTCTTATGCTTCAAATCAGCTTTTCCACTCTGTTGCTTCAAACCTGCCATTATATTTGTTTGTTTCTCATGAGTCTCTGAAAGAGACCCCTGAGCCTGTTACTTTGTCTTCTTGTCTCTGCATCTGATTCGAGTGGAAAACCCTAGGAGTTGGGCTTTTTGGCAAGATTGATTTTATGTTTGGACTGGGGTTCTATTATGGGACCCTGGGTACTTTCAAACTGATTCTGAGTCTATACACTGAACTTGAACCTCTTTGTTTATGACTCTAAAATTTTCTATGCTAGGTTTCTAATTAACATAACAACTCTTTCTTGTTTGACATGCATGTGTGCTTTATATATGAGAAATTCTTCCTTCAAAAAGGTTTTGTCAACTTATGATTGATTCTAAATCCCTTTTAGTAAGGTTTGATGGATTGTTATGATTTTCCTTAAGTAAAACCCTTCCTCTCTTTTCCTGACTTGGTTCATTCGAACAAAGCCTGCAATTTTGATTTTTACTGGCTATTTGATTGATTCCATTTCCTTATTCTCACAAACCGTGTTACTATCAAATTTTTTCCTTAAATAGACCCCTGTGTATTTGCCCTTATTATACTACTTTGGAAAATTTTTTTGATCAAACTCTTTCCTTATTTAATTTTGCCCGTTTGAAATCAGAATCCCTTAATTAAAGGGACTCCTTTTGTAATTGATTGCAAAACTATTCTCTTGCCTTTTTCTTACTTGCTTGCTGCACTATAAAAGGGGACGACCCTTCTGCACTTTGAACTCCCGATTGAACACTCTTTAAGACAATTTTGAGTTCAATAGTCTAACATACATTACTTACTTTCGATTTCAATACTCAATACACTTCACCCGACACTCTACTCTCTTCTAAGATCTGCTGACTGTTTGCTTGCAATTTGGCTTTCAAGGCTACTATTTTACTTTCTTATTTTCCTGAAACTGGTATGTTCTAATTTAAATTTTATCCTCAGCCCAATGTGTTTATTTTACAGTTTCTACATCCCTTTCTGTTTACTACTTATGTTTAATGTTAATTAGCAAGTCCATTCCCTCGCATATATTTCTACTATGAATCCCGACACCCGTGGTTGCATTACTACCTGCTAATTAACAATGTCAATTTCTTTGAACATGTTTCTATCTGTGAATCCCTATACCCTTATCCCCTTCTATGTGTTTGAGTTAACGTTTATGTATGGAAGCACCTAAATTGTTGTTCATGTCTAGGCTTGATCCTTTAAGGGATCCTAATTTCCAAACAATGTGGCTAACAAGCTGGTTAGGGGTGTGCCAACACTCCTAATTGCTGGGTATGACCATCAGCCTGTCTTGGCTTTTTCCAGAATCCCCTCTATTGCACTTAATTTCATTCCTAGTTTCTAAGTTCTGCCCCCCTTCTATGAGCCTTGCTTTGGGACCTTGAGTTCCCTTTGAACTTGGACATTTGAGGGCTGGCCCTTCCACACTGCATTTTAATTCAATTCGGCAATATATTTGGGTGTAAGCACTGCCTGGGGTTCATGATGCTCCTGGGAACTCTGACACACCCAAAAAATGAGAAAGGCTTTGGAAATCTGATTTTGGAAGTTGGTTTATTTCATGTTTTGGACCTTGAGTCTAAATTAGGCTCTTTGGTTGTAGTTTAATTTCTGATCTAATTTTACTTTTCTTGATTCATTCTGGGTTGTAATAATTTGTAATAACTTATGGGGTTTATAGTGAAAAGGGGAGGGTCATTCATGTATGCATACGGGTAGACATCATGATCCTAGGTATTCATTCCTACAATCACAACCTGCTTTTCACTTATGCATTTCATGTAAAAATCCTGCCTATAGTTTCTGCACTTCTGCATCTCATCTAGAAATCTTGCCTATAGGTTTTCTGCACTTCTGCATATAAAGATCATGACTATAAGTTTTTATGCACTTCTGCATATATAAATCATGACTATAAGGTTTTTTTGCACTTCTGTATATAAAGATCGTGACTATAAGGTTTTCTGCACTTCTGCATATAGAAATCATGACTATAAGGTTTTTCTGCACTTCTGCATATAGAAATCATGCCTATAAGTTTTTTTTGCACTTCAGCATATAGAGATCATGACTATAGGGTTTTTATGCACTTATGCATATCATCTATCACTAGGCAAATGGTTTATAGACTCAAATAACAAATTGCACTCTTGATACCATGTCTATAGGATTACTGCTCTTTTATAAACGTATTAAAATCAATCACACTTAGAAAGCATGCCTATAGGAATAAATAACTAAATCTGAATCGTCTATCTCGCTTACAAGTTTAAAACCAGTAGTAGTGTCGTTTAATATCTACAGAACTTATGTTTTTCTATAATCAGTAAGCCTTCTTTAAAATCAGCATACTCCTGCATTATTAGATATCATGCCTATTGGTTTCACTTAGGCAAACCATTAGGTAATTAATTAACTACATCAGTCTTTGATTAATACAACCAGGGGCAGGCCTAATTCGGACTTTTTATCTGAGAAATATGTGATGAATGAGCCTGCCTTAACGCTTTAAATTTAGTTCAGACTATAACCAGTATTTGTAAGTCATGCTAAACAATCTACTTTTAAGTGAAGAGCTTGCCTGAGGCTTTTAATTAATCTGTGTTTCCCATATCTGTTTTTACGTGTTTTGTTTGTCGCTTTAGAATTTTATCCTTTTTAAACCATACCAAATCCACATTTCCCTCCCCTTTAGGACTATTAGTCCCAAATGTCTCCGGGACTGATAGGATTGGGACGAGTAATAGCATGCAATAAGTAACGAGACTATTCCGTATTTAATACCTTAACGGGGTGGGAAGGGTAGATATAGATATGATGACCACGCGATAACACCACGTGTATAAACGGTTATCGGGCGTTGTGTGGGGTGATCCATATTATTTATAAACCTAGGACCCCCCTTTCCCTTTACTTGTCTATATTTCATAATTATACTATTCAATTTTTAGCTTCTTTAACCTCTTCTATTTTAATTAACTTGCATCAATTATGTGCAAACTCCTTCCCCTTTACTTGTGTTTTTTTAGAATTCTAAAATGACTTTCTTCCAAATTTCAGCCTCTTTAACTTCTTGTACTTCAGTTGTTTGCAACCCTTATGTGAAAGTTGCCTAGTATTTACAATTCTTGCTTGTTTACTTGTTGTTTGTACTTAAAGTCACAATTGTAGCATGGCCGGGAACCATACCAGTAGATCTTGAGGGGTGTCTAATACCTTCCCCTCGAGATAATTTCAAGCCCTTACCCAATCTCTTGGTTTTCTAAATCAAATTCATTTTTAGTGTCTTAATGCACTTAATCATTAGGTGGCGACTCTTCAAAAATTGCAAACCCAATTCCCAAAAGGAAAAGAGTTGTCCGCCCAAATGTCATAAACCCGATTTTGCGAGAAAAAGGGGGCATCGATAGCATGGCGACTCTGCTGGGGATTTCTTTAAGGCTTTTACATTGCATGCTATTTGTGACTTTATGCTTCTTTACATGTCTTTACTTGTTTAAATGCCTTTAAGTATTTATTCTTTCTTCTACTACGAAACTGACTTGACTTTTTGTTTCTTTTCTTTTAATGTTTTCCTTTATTATTTTCCTTTAATGCTATTGTAAATTATGAGAAACTGTTGTAATTATTACTTTATGAACGTACAAATACGTGACAACTTGTTAATTATTGTAACTGCATATTCAACATCATATTCCACTTGTTCCAAACAAAATATCACAGCAACGCTTATAATGAGTGGTTGCTCCCTTCCGATATATCATCCCCTAAATTCGGCAAAGGCATATTTGCGGTAAAACTAGTCGATCAGCGGTGCAGTCAACAGTTTCGTGCCTTTCCTTCTTGAGTTGTCCGCTCAAGGGTACCAGTTTAATACCTCATAGAAACCCTACTCTGTTTAATTGTGCATGCATCATTGTCAAACCTAGCCGAGTCAGTTATGTTGTCCGCATAATGACTCTTTAAGATAGCCTTGTCCAAAAGTCCACTGGGTTTCCTTGAACCAAATGGACACTACCACGTTTTGTGCATTCATTTGGAGAACTAAATGCTTCTTATGCTAATTATCAATATTACTAGTCGAGTCTGGTGGGGGTAAGGGTCTAACACTTTTGTCTTGCAGAAATGAGGCGCGAAGTCCCCAGATTCGGCATAGTCACCAACATCCACCCCGAATTGCTAAACTGGTGGGGAGGTCTTCATTCCAGCAATTAGGCTCTTTTCAGGAAGTATCTAGGAAACCTACCTTCTCTCCTAGAAATCCAACCCAACAACAAAATCATAGAAGCTGCAACTCTGTTTTGGGATTATGATAGGTCGGTATTTCGCTTTGGAGATATTGAGATGACACCTTTGCTTGAGGAAATAGAAGGACTAGCTGAGATACCGTGAGAAACCCCAGGTTTGCTAATGCCGGAAAATCGCAAGGGTAGGGGTTTTCTCAATATGATGGGTCTAAAGAAGAATCCCGACTTGACATGTTTGAAGGAGTCATACATTCCCTTTGACTATTTGTACGAAAGGTATGGCCACAGCAAATCTTATCGTACTTATCCCGATGAGTTCTCCCTCATATCATTACGGATATCCATTGAAGGGTCTTTGTCTTCATATTCTGTTTCTTGGGGATGATAGTGTTTCCAATGAAGAAAACAAGAATCCATATCAGGCTAGCCATGGTCACCAAAACCTTGATGGAAGGAATTAACGGACAGCCATTAAGTCTTGTACCAATGATAGTTGCAGAAATATACCGAGCTCTAGAAAGGTGTCAATAGGGAGCCGAACATTTTGAGGGTTGTAATTTGCTACTCCAACTATGGCTCATGGAACACCTCTAAAATGGTGAATACCGAGAGGAAATCCATCGTAAAGACTGGGACGATCATATCGCCTTTTATCATCCAAAGCGAATGAATTACATGCCCAACATGTTCGCCCAACTAGAGAATGCTAGAGAATGGGTCGAACTCTTTGACAATCTAACTGAGGACCGAGTGCAATGGATGTTCGAGTGGTTCCCTACTGAAGAATTAATCATTCGATCTAGGGTTGCGCCATTTCTGATACTGATCGGTTTGAGAGGAACCTACCCTTATGTCCCTATCTGGGTTATGAGACAGGCAGGTAAGAAGCAGGTTATACCAAGGGTCGACAAGATGAGTCACTACTGAGCCGACCTCTAGGATGACGATAGTCCATACAAGTGCCAGGCTCAACGTATGTGGCATTGCAAAATTGTCTTGGGAAAAGACATTATCGAACCGGATCGCTACCATGTTGGTTGTACCCTACACTATTTAGGCTGGCTGGAGGACAATCACAATGATTTGGGTTAGCCCGGGTTTGTTCGAGGTCACAGAATCATTGATGAAAAGTCTGAAGCACAAGTAAAATACAACCAATTGTGCAAAAGGATGCGGGAATGTGAAAACGCGCACCATGAAATACAAGAAGCCAATCAAAAACTAATTGGAGAATGGAAGAATATGGCTGTCCGCACCAACAAATGACTGACCTACTTGGAAGGGGGTATAGTGGAACTAGAAAAGAAGTTTCTGAAGAGGGTCGAAGATTGCCGAGTTGCTGAAGGAAATGAATGTGGACATCTGGCCAAGGCCTACCTGCTGCTAGGACTACGCGAGCTGGGAGAGTTGTACGAGGGAGCTAACACTGCCGAGTCTGGAGAAGGTCCTTCTGGGACCAAATAGATCGGAGTTTTTCTTTTCCTTGAAAAATGTAATAAGGCCTATGGCCACTAGTGACATTTTATTTAGTGTCATTTTGGGATTCGTCTTATTTTCTTATCAATAAAATGAGGCATTTAACATTCTAAGTTCTCCAAATTTAATTGTCGCTAGGCCTACCTCGGGCACAACGAGGTCCCCAAAATTAGGACACGCTTTATATTTCAGCATTACGTGTTTAAATATTGCAACATCCTTTTCTTATAATCCTTACTAACTTGTCACCTTTTATTTTTATTTTTTGTTTATTCCCCTCCCCAAAAGGTTAGTTCGTGAACTCTGGCAATATCAGCATATTTTACAAGATCCAGCGGCCCTCCACCTACTCCTCCTCCTAGTCCTGTCAGGCACAAAGGCAAAAAAATAATGGAAGATTCAAAAAACTCAGCTGAACGTGTAAAGGTTACTCGTAGTGCCATGGTCCCCAAAGAAAATGCCTCTCAGATAGAAAAAAAATTACTAAAATTCCAAGATGAGCTTGATCAGGTCTGGAATTTGGCAAGTCTGTCATTTTCCCTTACCACTCCAGAAGTTACTCAGAATCCCATACCTCCAATAAACGTCCCAAACCACCTCGCTCCTCACCACCACTGCAATACTTGCTACACTCTCAAAAACACTCTGCTGCTCATCCCGGAATCATTGAACTCCACAAATGACCACTGCCACAACCAACACAACACCCCCATCTACGTGGAGACTATGTCGATTGCCATCCAGCCCATCTCAAGCACACCCGAGTCCGATCATAAAGACTTGCTCATCAGAAACTTGGCTGAAGAACTTAAGAAGCTGACCACCAGGATCCAAGGCGCTGAAGGTAGTAAGGGAATTGAGGGGCTAAACTATGAAGATTTATGCATGCAGCCCGATGTCGAACTGCCCGAGGGGTACAAACCTCCTAAGTTTGAAATGTTTGATGGTACAGGGGATCCCAGGGTTCACTTGAGGACATACTGCGACAAGCTGGTCAGAGTAGGAAAAGATGAAAAGATCTGCATGAAGCTTTTCATGAGGAGCCTGAAAGGAGATGCTCTGTCTTGGTACATTAGCCAAGACCTAAAGAAGTGGTCAAATAGGGTTAGTATGGCGTCCGACTTCATGGATAGGTTCAGGTTCAACATAGAAAATGCACCGGATGTGTTCTACATCTAGAATTTAAAGAAGAAACCCACAGAAACGTTCTGCGAGTATGCCACTCGTTGGAGATCAGAGGCAGCTAAGGTTCGACCTGCTTTAGGGGAAAAACAGATGAACAAGTTTTTCGTCCGGTCTTAGGATCCACAATACTATGAAAGACTGATGCTGATTGAGAATCATAAGTTTTCTGACATCATCAAGCTGGGAGAAAGGATTGAGGAAGGTATCAAGAGTGGTATGGTTACAAACTTTGAAGCTTTGCAAGCCACCAATAAGGCTCTACAGTCCGGTGGTACGTCTAAGAAGAGGGACGTAAGTGCCGTAATGGTTTCACAAAGAACCAAATCACCTGTCAAGTACCAAACTTACCCGATATCTCCACTTACATATCAACCCACTCCAAATCTCCAAATACCTGCCCCTTCTTACCAAACTCCACCACTTACCTATCAATTGCCTCTACTCCTACATACCAACCTGTTTTACCCAGATATTCCCAACCCGCATACGTTTACCAAGCCTACAACACTCAACCATCCTACTATCAATCACCTCCCACTCGCCAAAACTTTCCTAGACCTCAACCAAATTTCGACCGCAGACCTCCTAAACAATGTACTGCCATTGCTAAACTAATCGACAAGCTGTATGAAAGACTCAAAGCTGCTGGTTATGTCACCCCTATCCCTGCCATAACCCCTAAAAACCCTTCCCAATGGGCAACCTAAATAAAACTTGTGCATACCATTCTGGCATGAAGGGGCATACCATTGATGAATGCCACTCCCTAAAGGACAAGATCCAGGCTTTGATTGACAACAAGATCACCGTGGCAAAAGAGCCTGCCCCGAATGTCCGCAACAACCCTCTACCAGACCACAAGGGTGGAGGTGTTCATATGATTGAAATAGAGGATGATTAGGATCCTAAAGGATCAATTGGTTTGATCACAGAAGGTGACGATCCAAAGAAACCAACAGTCACCTTTAATCTGATTGTAGTTCAAATTCAGCATTCTGAAGATGCCGAGGTGAACATGTCCGTATCATTTGAGTTTGAAACACCAGCCTCTACAAAGACGCCAACACTAATTGAGGTCGAGTTTGGGTCTCCAAAGGTGCCTGAGCCATTTGAAGTTGCTGTATTACCTTCCAAAGCAAGGGTGACCATTCTAATAGCAATGACAGCTGTAACACCATTCCACACAAAAGCCATACCATGGGACTACACAGTCAAGGCAAGAAGGAAGGGGAAAGCCAAGTTCGAGGAAGCAGTTGTGGCACAGGGTATGACAAGAACAGGCAGGGTTTATACCCCTGAACATTTGGCTGAGTCAAGTAAGCAGACCTCTGGTCGATAAGCCATCATTGAAACTGGGCCCGACGATCTCTGGAGGCAAAGGAATACTCAATCATTGATCAGCTGAACAAAACACCGGCATAGATTTCTGTCCTCGCTTTGCTACAAAGTTCCGATGCACACAAGAATGCCTTGTTAAGAGTGCTAAGTGAGACGTATGTACACAGTAACATCACTAGAGGAGAAATGGCAAACATGATAGGTCAAGTGTTAGAGAGTCACAAAATCACCCCACCAGAAGGATTGAGTCACAACAAGGCATTGCACATCACTGTGCAGTGCGAAGATTATTTTATCACCAGGATCCTGGTCGATGGAGGGTCCAGTCTCAATATTTGTCCGTTGGTAACACTCAGGACATTGGGAAAAGAACTAAATGAAATCAAGGATGGGGCCATCAATATTAAGGCTTTTGACGGTTCTCAAAGGTCTACTATTAGGGAAATTAGCTTACATTTGCAAATGGGGCCTACTTGGTTTGACGCTGATTTTCAAGTGATAGACGTGTCGGCGTCTTACAATCTATTGTTGGGACGACCATGGATTCATGCCGCCGGGGTCGTGGCATCAACACTACATCAGGCAGTGAAATTTGAGTGGAATCACCAGGAGGTGATCATTCATGGTGACGCTTGCAATCCCATATATAGTCGCCAGACCATTCCACAATTGGAGGAAGAAGAAGGATAGGTGGGGAAGCTTATCACCACATCGAGCGAGTCAACGCCGTCGATAAAGATAAATGGTGGGATAACAAAATTGAAAGCATACTGAACTAGAATGGGTATAAACCTGGCAAGGGACTTGGCAAGAATCTCTAAGGAATCGCTAATCCCATCAAGCTCAAGAAGCACGGCACCACCTTCGGTTTGGGATATGAGTATACCTGGAAAGAATTCAAGGAATGGTCACCACTCTGGCGCGGTCCTTACTATCCATTGGAGCAGCCGATACCCCATTTGGAGCAGACGTTCCAACCGGCTGAAGTCATCTATGGGTCAGAAGAAGAGGAAGCATTAGCAGGAATGAGGAACTTATTCCTGGAAGATGATGATATGGACTGCTGTGTCATTTTTGAGGAGGAGGGGGAGGAAGGCCCTTCCATACAGGCTATAAACAGAGGAGCATGCCTCAACAACTGGACCGTCAGAACCACCAGAGGCCGGCGTGCCTCGGGGTAGCAAGGCTGAACGAAGCACCATGCACTATTTTATTTTACTAGTTTATTTTCCTTTCGCATTTTTATTTGCGCAAGAAAGAGCTCCAATGTTCAAAACATTTACGGAATTTATTAAAGTATTTCAAATTTTCTTATAAATCTTACTCTTATTATTTTTCTCATTACTTTACTCATACATCATTACTATTACTTATCTTGATGGACCAATGACTGTGACGTGCAACGAGACAATGCAACAAATGGACATAGATTAAGAGGAAGATGATATACCAGAAGAGGTTGTCAAAGAGGTTGAGGATTTTGAGAATAGACCTAAGTCCAACCTCGACAAGACTGAGGTCGTTAACTTGGGAGATGCAAAAAATGTCAAAGAAACGCGCATCAATGTTTATTTGTCATTAGAAAAGGAAGAGTACACGGAATTTCTAAAGGAATACGAGGACATATTTGCCCGGTCGTATGATGATATAACTGGTCTGAGTACATATAATGTAGCACACAAGCTGCCAACTGATCCCACATGTCCACCGGTGAAACAGAAGCTCAGAAAGTTCAAACCTGACATGAGTCTGAAAATTAAGGAAGAAGTCACTAAGCAAGTAAAAGCTAAGGTTCTCAGAGTAGTAGAGTATCCAAAATGGTTAGCCAATATTGTGCCAGTGCTGAAGAAGTACGGGAAGGTTAGAGTCTGTGTCGACTACCGGGATCTCAACCGGGCCAGCCTAAAAGAAGACTTCCCCTTTCCAAACATACACATTCTAATTGACAACTGCGCCAAGCATGAGCTGCAGTCGTTTGTTGATTGTTTTGCTGGGTATCATTAGATATGGATGAATGAGGAAGACATTGAGAAAACGGCCTTCATTACGCCGTGGGGAATGTATTATTACAAAATGTTGTCGTTTGGGTTAAAGAATACTGGGGCCACCTACATGAGGGCCATGACTACCATTTTTCATGACATGACAGACAAGGAGATCGAGGTGTATGTAGATGATGTTATCATCAAATCCAAGAAAGCCACGGATCACATGGAAGATTTTAGGAAGTTCTTCAACAGACTGAGAAGGTACAACTTGAAGCTGAATCCCGCGAAATGTGCATTCGAGGTTCCTGCCGAAAAGCTACTGGGGTTCATTGTAAGTCGACGAGGAATAGAACTGTATCCATCAAAGGTTAAAGCCATTCAAGAATTTCCATCGCCAAAGAACAAGAAAGACGTTATGAGTTTCCTGGGGAGACTTAACTACATCCGCCGATTCATAGCACAATCTAATGTCATCTGTGAGCCAATCTTTAAGATATTGAAGAAGGACGCCACTACCAAATGGACCGACGACTGCCAAAAAGCCTTCGACAGAATCAAGGAGTACCTATCAACACCGCCAGGTTTGGTCCCACCCGAGCCAGGCAGACCCCTACTACTCTACCTTGCAGTATTGTATGGAGCATCCGGTTGCGTTCTGGGGAAACATGATGAAACAGGAAGGAAGGAACATGCTATCTATTATCTCAGTAAGAATTTCACCCCATACGAGGCCCGGTATTCTCTGTTGGAACGTACTTGTTGTGCTCTGACTTGGGTAGCTCAGAAGTTGAGGCACTATTTCTGTGCTTATACTACGTACCTCATATAAGTAATGGATCCGCTAAAGTACATCTTTCAAAAGCCCATGCCTACTGGCAAGCTAGCCAAGTGGCATATCCTGCTAAGTGAATTTGACATTGTCTACGTAACTCAGAAGGCAATCAAAGGACAAGAATTGGCAGATCATCTTGCCGAGAATCTCGTGGACGGAGAATACGAACCCTTAAAGACGTATTTTCCCGATGAAGAGGTATCCTTCATATGAGAAGATATTGCAGAATCCTATGATGGTTGGAGGATGTTTTTTGATGGAGCGGCAAATTTCAAAGGAGTTGGCATAGGAGCAGTCCTAGTATCAGAAACTGGCCAACATTATCTGGTATCCGCCAAGCTCAGGTTCCCCTACACTAACAATATGGCCGAATATGAAGCTTGCATCTCAGGTCTCAAGATGGCCATTGACATGAACGTCCAAGAGTTTCTAGTGATTGGAGATTCCGACCTGCTTATACATCAGGTCCGAGAAGAATGGGCAACTAAGAACTCCAAGATACTCTCTTATCTGCATCATGTACATGAGTTGAGGAAGAGATTCACGAAGATAGAGTTCCAGCATGTTCCCAAGGTCGAGAATGTGTTCGCCGATGCATTTTCTACCCTGGCCTCTATGATACAACATCCAGATATGAATTTCATTGATCCTATTCCCGTGAAGATCTACGATCAGCCAACTTATTGTGCTCATGTCGAAGAAGAAGAGGATGGAAAACCTTGGTTTCATGACATCAAGGAATATTTAGCAAAAGAAGAATATCCAAAGCTTGCAAATACCACTCAGAAGTGCACACTTCGAAGATTGTCCAGCAATTTCTTTCATAGTGGAGGAATCCTGTATAGGAGGACTCCGAATTTGAGTTTGCTAAGGTGTGTTGATGCAAAGAAAGCATCTAAACTGCTGGAGGAAGTTCATGCCGGGACCTGTGGTCCACATATGAACGGTTTTGTCTTAGCCAAGAAGATACTCCGAGCAGGTTATTTTTGGATGACTATGGAGATGGATTGCATCCAGTATGTCAGGAAATGCCACCGCTGTTAGGTACATGCGGACATAATAAAGGTACCTCCCAATAAGCTTAATGCTATGAGCTCGCCATGGTCGTTCGCCGTATGAGTAATGGATGTTATCGGACCAATAGAACCTGCCGCATCAAACGGGCACAGGTTTATCCTAGTAGCAGTTGACTATTTTACCAAATGGGTTGAAGCATCTTACAGAGCAGTGACCAAGAAAGTCGTGGCAGACTTTGTACGTGACCGTATCGTTTGTCGACTCGGGATTCCAGAATCAATCATTACTGACAATGGCTCCAACCTCAACAGTAATTTGATGAAAGCTATGTGTGAAACCTTCAAGATCAGACACAAGAATTCCACATCTTACAGGCCTAAAATGAACGGAGCTGTAGAAGCCGCCAATAAGAATATCAAGAAGATACTCAGGAAAATGATAGAAAAGCATAAGCAGTGGCACGAGAAACTATCATTTGCTTTATTGGGATACCGCACCACAGTCTGCATGTCAACTGGGGCAACTCCTTATATGTTGGTTTATGGTACAGAGGCGGTCATTTCCGCCGAGGTAGAAATTCCCTCCTTGAGGATCATACATGAAGCAGAACTTGACGATGCAGAATGGATGAAGAGTCGTTATGAGTAACTAGCTCTTATAGATCGGAAAATAATGAACACGGTATGTCATTGTCAGCTTTATCAGAACAGAATGTCCAGAGCCTTCAACAAGAGAGTCAGACCAAGATGGTTCACACCAGGGCAGCTGGTGTTAAAGAAGATTTTTCCACATCAAGATGAAGCCAAAGGAAAATTCTCTGCCAATTGGCAGGGTCCATACATGGTTCATCGGGTTCTGACAGGAGGAGCACTCATACTTGCAGAAATGGACGGAGAAGTTTGGCCAAAACCAATCAATGCAGACGCAGTCAAACGATACTATGTGTAACCATTTATGATTTCTTTTATGAAGTAATTTGAACTACGTCTGACTTGATTCCCGTTTAAGAGGGGATACATAGGCAGCCTTATGGGTTCGATCACAATTCAATAAAATTCTCATTTCCCCCGCAATTGGAAACTGGGGCAAAATTTTGAGGAGGGCCCTCGAAATTCCGAAGTAACTTCAGCCAATCATCGCAAGCAGCCGTCAGAAGTAGCAAGCCCAGTAAATTGGGGCAGAATTTTGAGGAGGACCCTCAAAATTCCATAGCAAGAGAGGTTGCAATGTCCTGAACCATGTCACAATCATCGGTTCATCCAAAACTATTTCTTAAATATATACATATGTCATATCTTTAACAAACTCATGCATGTTTATTATCGGAATTACTTTGTTTAGCAACGCTACCCCAAGGATACCCATAGTATCACCAAATCAGAGCTGAAACGATCAAGTAAAGGCAGCAGGGACATGAACTAACCATTCCCCTTATAAAACTCACGATTTTTCTTTGGACGCAGGCACCCACGTCGCAAATTTATATATTATGCGCTCATACTGTCTGGGAATACAACTCTCGAAATTATCGCTTCGCAACCGCTATCCGTATATAATATCCCCAGCAGCCACAATATCACAATCATCAACCAGCTATCAGCCGTCAACTAAGAAATTTTTTACTGTTCATCTTTCATGTTTTGCAGAAGGTTACTATTCTAATTTCCGAGGTTAAGCTCTACCTCCATTTGCATTTCCCGCATTGCATAAAGCTACTATTCTACCTTTCGAGGTTAAGCTCTACCTCCATTTGCATTTCCCGCATTGCATAAGGCTACTATTCTGTCTTCCGAGGTTAAGTTCTACCTCCATTTGCATTTCCCGCATTGCATAAGGCTACTATTCTGCCTTCCGAGGTTAAGTTCTACCTCCATTTGCATTTCCCGCATTGCATAAGGCTACTATTCTGCCTTCCAAGGTTAAGCTCTACCTCCATTTGCATTTCCCGCATTGGATAAGGCTACTATTCTACCTTCCGAGGTTAAGATCTACCTCCATTCGCATTTCCCGCATTGCATAAGGCTACTATTCTGCCTTCCGAGGTTAAGCTCTACCTATATTTGCATTTCCTGCATTGTATAAGGCTATTATTCTGCCTTTCGAGACTAAGCTCTGTTTCCATCTGCATGGCTAAAATATCGCCACTTCATTTAAATCCTGCATTGACTAAAAGATCGCCATTCTATTCACACTTTGCATGGCTGAAATATCGCCACTTCATTTAAATCTTACATCGGCTGAAAGATCGCCATCCTATTTATACTTTGCATGGCTGAAATATCGCCACTTCATTTAAATCCTGCATCGGCTAAAAGATCGCCATTTTATTTACGCTTTGCATGGCTGAAATATCGCCACTCCATTTGAATCTCGCATCGGCTGAAAGATCGCCACCTTTTGCACTTCATGGGCTGAAAAATCGCCAAATTATCCAAGGGCATCATTGTTCGAAGGCACCATCTTCATAGCCCGAGAACGCCATGCCATGGCCTAAGGACCCATTTTTTATCTTTTGCATATCATTATTCAAAGGCATCATGATTCAGAGGCATCATTCTCATAGCCCTCAGAACATCATTTCATAGCCTACAAATCCTTATTATATGCTTCATGGCCCAGGACATCATGGTCCGAGGACATCATCCTAACCGTCCAAAGACAGCATTCATGGTCTAACGGGAACTTGCATCACATTTCAATTTATGCACAATATATGCGCTCGTATTGTTTATTTGCAGGTAAACCAGTAAGAAATGGCCATCCCATTAGGAGCAATCCCGCTCCGATTCCCACAGCCCTATTAAACTCATAACCACCACCCCAACTTGAATATCACGTCCGTTCTTATAAAATCTCCATCAGCATATTCTGCTGACGGATCCCGAACTACAGACTGCCTGATTCCTGTAAGACCAGGGATATGTAGGCAGCTCAGGAACCAGAGCACAGTCAATTTTTTCAAACCATTTCGTTCGGTCAAAATTGGCCATCGTATCTTTACCTGACAACTCTTCCATCATTCCCAGGTAAAGAGGGGCAGCTGTTGATACCCAATTTTTCCCTGCATATTTTTACATATACAAAATACTTTCAAAATAACATATATATACATATATAAGCATGCCTAATGATTTTAGTATTTTCCCCAATTTTTCTTAAAGATGTTTAAAATCAATTTATTGTCCATTTTAGTAGTATAAAATCAGTAATTATTCCCAAAATTATCAATTTTGGTAAATAATTTATTTTATTCCCATATTTATAAAAAAATATAGCTAAGGTAATTTTTATACATTTTTACAAATTTATTTGGTATTTTAAAAGCTAAATTGAATATAATTGCAATTCTACCATATTTTAAGTGTAATAGCATTTTAATTATAAAAATTGGTTCCAGTATTTTTAAATTATTATTTATGTGTTATTAACTGACTCAGTAATTTTAATTTTCTTTTAAAATTATTTTACTTTTTTTAATAAAATAAAAGGGAAAACTTATTTTTTAACATTTAGCCTCATTTCATTTCAATTACAACCTATTTACATTTTCAATTTTAACCCTCAATTGACCCAATCCTAACCACCAAGTGGAACAACCCAATTTCATTTTTAACCTGGCCACCGACCCAATTAAAAACCCGCCTAGCCCTTTCTTTTAATCTAAGTCGTTGATCATTTTGATCAACGGTCAGGATCATCCCTTACCATTTTAATTCCCCTACCCTAACCTAATCCCCCATTTCATCTGGTCTGCCACCTTTGAATACTCTCCTATCTCAAAACTCTCTCGAAGGTTCACCAGAACCTCAGTAGTCTTCGACACTTTTTCCACCGTACTTTCACCGAAATCCATGGCTTCTCGGGCCATGGATGGTCTGTACTCACCCCCATCCACCATTAAACCATGGGTGTTCGAAGTGTTGAGGTCTGACCTCGATGGTTCTCTTTCAGATCTTCTCAGAGCTATAGTTCTATGGCCTCTCCGGCCTTTGCTCCGGCATATTCAAGCATTTCGAGCCTATTTCAGACCTCTCCGACTCCAGATCGGGCTTTCTTCCAAGACTTTCTCATTTCTAGGGTTTCTCCAAAACCCTAAGCTATTCTAGGTTTTTCTCTGTTTGTTTTCTTAGATCTATGTTATATCTGTGTTCTACTGGACTTTTAAAGTGTTTTCCCCAATCTTTCTTTCAAAATTGGTTCTCTTCGATTTAGGGTTTCTGAAAGGTTTTCAAAACGTCTTTCTGATTCTTCCTTTTCTTTTCTTCATGTGTGTTTGCCTATACTATGTTTTACCACGCATGTGTTGTTCTTCTGCTTTCTTTCTACATGACTCTTCTGTATTTTGTATTCTACTGTGCCTCCAAACTAGGCTCGCATGTCAATCGTTGTTATGTTTTTCTATATGTTCTTTGCTATGCTTTTTAGTATTTTTCTATTGTATGTGTTTCCTGTTGAGTTCTTAAGTTTTGTTTGCTTTACTGGACTTTGTTCGAGTTCTTTCTAACAGGTTTCACCTACTGTTTCTTAAGTTTATACTACCTCTTTATCTTCTCCACTTGCTTGATTTTCGAGCTTTTCTTAAAACATGTTCTTATGCTTCAAATCAGGCTTTTCACTCTATTGCTTCAAACCTGCCATTGTATTTGTTTGTTTCTCATGAGTCTCTGAAAGAGACCCCTGAGCCTGTTACTTTGTCTTATTGTCTCTGCATCTGATTCGAGTGGAAAACCCTAGGAGTTGGGGTTTTTGGCAAGATTGATTTTATGTTTGGACTGGGGGTTCTATTATGGGACCTTGGGTTCTCTCATACTAATTTTGAGTCTATACACTAAACTTAAACCTCTTTGTTTATGACTCTGAACTTTTCTATGATAGGTTTCTAATTAACATGACAACTCTTTCTTGTTTGACATGCTTGTGTGCTTTATATATGAGAAATTCTTCCTTCAAAAAGTTTTTGCCAACTTATGATTGATTCCGAATCCCTTTTAGTAAGGTTTGATGTATTGTTATTGATTTTCCTTAAGCAAAACCCATTCCTCTCTTTTCCTGACTTGGTTCATTCGAACAAAGCCTGCAATTTTGATTTTTACTGGCTGTTTGATTGATTCCCTTTCCTTATTCTCACAAACCGTGTTACTATCAAATTCTTTCCTTAAATAGACCCCTGTGTATTTGCCCTTATTGTACTACTTTGGAATTTTTTTTGATCAAACTCTTTCCTTATTTAATTTTGCCCGTTTGAAATCAGAATCCTTTAATTAAAGGGAATCCTTTTGTAATTGATAGCAAAACTATTTTCTTACCTTTTTCTTGCTTGCTTGCTGCACTATAAAAGGGATGACCCTTCTGCACTTTGAACTCCCGATTGAACGCTCTTTAAGACAATTTTGAGTTCAATACTCTAACATACATTACTTACTTTCGATTTCAATACTCAATACACTTCACCCAACACTCTACTCTCTTCTAAGATCTGCTGACTGTTTGCTTGCAATTTGGTTTTCAAGGCTACTGTTTTACTTTCTTGTTTCCCTAAAACTGGTATGTTCTAATTTAAGTTTTAGCCTCATCCCAATGTGTTTACTTTACAGTTTCTACATCCCTATCTGTTTTACTACTTATGTTTAATGTTAATTAGCAAGTCCATTCCCTCACATATATTGCTACTATGAATCCCTACACCCCTGGTTGCATTACTGGCTGCTAATTAGCAATGTCAAATTCTTCGAACATGTTTCTATCTGTGAATCCCTATACCCTTTTCCCCTTCTATGTGTTTGAGTTAAAGTTTAGGCATGGAAGCACCTAAATTATTGTTCATGTATGGGCTTGATCCTTTAAGGGATCCTAACTCCCAAACAATGTGGCTAACAGGTTGGTTAGGGGTGTGCCAGCACTCCTAATTGCTGGGTATGACCACCAGCCTGTCTTGGCTTTTCCCAGAATCCCCTCTATTGCACTTACACTCATTCCTACTTTCTAAGTTCTGCCTCCCTCCTATGAACCCTGCTTTGGGACCTTGAGTTCCCTCTGAACTTGGACATTTGAGCGCTGGCCCTTCCACACTGTACTTTAATTCAATTCTGCAATATATTTAGGTGTAAGCACTGCCTGGAGTTCATGAAGCTCCTAGGAACTCTGACACACCCAAAAAATGAGAAAGGATTTGGAAATCTGATTCTGAAAGTTGGTTTATTTCATGTTTTAGACCTTGAGTCTGAATTCGGTGCCTTGGTTGTAGTTTAATTTCTGATGTAATTTTACTTTTCTTGATTCATTTTGGGTTGTAATAATTTGTAATAACTTATGGGGTTTATAGTGAAAAGGGGAGGTTCATTCATGTATGCATACGGGTAGACATCATGATCCTAGGTATTCATTCCTGCAATCACAGCCTGCTTTTCACTTATGCATTTCATGTAGAAATCCTGCCTATAGTTTCTGCACTTCTGCATCTCATCTAGAAATCCTGCCTATAGGTTTTCTGCACTTATGCATATAGAAATCATGACTAAAAGGTTTTCTGCACTTCTATATATAAAGATCATGACTATAAGGTTTTCTGCACTTCTGCATATAGAAATCATTACTATAAGGTTTTTCTGCACTTCTGCATCTATAAATCATGCCTATAAGGTTTTTTTTTTGCACTTCTGTATATAGAGATCATGACTATAGGGTTTTTCTGCACTTCTGCATATCATCTATCACTAAGCAAATGGTTTATAGGCTCAAATAATAAATTGCACTCTAGATACCATGTCTATAGGATTCCTGCACTTTTATAAACGTATTAAAATCAATCACACTTAGAAAGCATGCCTATAGGAATAACTAACCGAATCTGAATCGTCTATCTCGCTTACAAGTCTAAAACCAGTAGTAGTGTCGTTTAATATCTGCAGAACTTATGTTTTTCTATAATCAGTAAGCCTTCTTTAAAATCAGGATGCTCCTGCATTATTAGATATCATGCCTATAGGTGTCACCTAGGCCAGCCATTAGGTAATTAATTAACTTCATCAGTCTTTGATTATTACAACCAGGGGTAGGCCTAATTCAGACTTCTTATCTGAGAAATATGTGATGAATCAGCCTGCCTTAACGCTTTAAATTTAGTTCAGACCATAACCAGTATTTGTAAGTCATGCTAAATAATCTGCTTTTAAGTGAGGAGGCATGCCTGAGCCTTTTAATTGTTCTGTGTTTCCCATATCTGTTTTTACATATTTTGTTTGTCGCTCTAGAATTTTATCCTTTTTAAACCATACCAAATCCACATCTCCCTCCCCTTTAGGACTAGTAGTCCCAAATGCCTCCGGAACTGATAGGATTGGGACGGGTAATAACATACAATAAGTAATGAGACTATTCCGCATTTAACACCTTAATAGGGTAGGAAGGGTAGATATGGATATGATGACCATGCGATAACACCACGTGTATAAACGGTTACCAGGTGTTGTGTGGGGTGATCCACATTATTTATAAACCTAGGACCCCCCTTTCCCTTTACTTGTCTATATTTTCAGAATTTTAAAACTATTCAATTTTCAACTTCTTTAACCTCTTCTACTTTAATTAACTTGCATCAATTATGTGCAAACCCTTTTCCCTTTACTTGTGTGTTTTTTTAGAAAGCTAAAACGGATTTCTTCCAAATTTCAACCTCTTTAGCTTCTTGTACTTCAGTTGTTTGCAACCCTTGTGTGAAAGTTACCTAGTATTTACAATTCTTGCTTGTTTACTTGTTGTTTGTATTTAAAGTCATAATTGTAACATGGCCGGGAACCACACTAGTGGATCTTGAGGGGTGCCTAATACCTTTCCCTCGATATAATTTCAAGCCCTTACCCAATCTCTGGTTTTCTAAATCAAATTCATTTTTAGTGTCATAATGCACTTAATCATTAGGTGGCGACTCTTCAAAAATTGCAAACCCAATTCTCAAAAGGAAAAGAGTTGTCTACCCAAATGTCATAAACCCGATTTCGCGAGAAAAATGGGGCATCAACAATAAGCTATAAAAAATCTTATTAGTTATAAATATTTATTTTATTTAACTATAATTATTATAAATAATTATAAACTATAAGCATAATCTTTAAAAAATTATATTAACTAAGTAATTACTTTTAATAGATTATAATCGTCACGACTCACGACCCTAAACCCGAACCTGGTCGCTCATAAAGATAAGGTCAGCCAATTAAACCCAATTCAATTTTTAAAACAGTTAAACAACATAACGTAGTCTAAAATATGATTTAATAATATTAAGTAGCGGATAATGTCAATAAAGTGCGGAAGTACAACCCAACACAGCCCTAACCGGGATATTACAAGTCACGAGCATCTACAAAGATCTAAAATACAATGACATTCTGGAAAATATACTAGAATAGTCTAATGACATCAAGAAGGAGTAAAGTTGTGTTGCGGACGTCGGGCAGCTACTTCGCTAAAACTCCAATGACTCTGTCTCAGCTCAGCCAATACCCGCTACTGGGTGCTGAAATACCTGAATCTGCACACAAGGTGCAGGGAGTAAAGCGAGTACTCCAACTAAGTGAGTAATAATCATAACTAAAGTCTGAATGGTAAGAAATCACAAAAAATGCATCAACATGCTGTATAGAAGCAGTTCGAAAATCAGTAAGAAAGCAGTGAAGTTGTAAAATCCCTTAAAACATCTTAGCTTAGTTTAAACTTCTTTGAAAATGACTTTTTCAAAAGTTACGCAAATGAATGCAGAATAACTAGTGCAGATAAGCACAAAAATCTATCCCTCGGGCACAAATACACAACTAAACAGGTAAATGACAGACAAATAAGAAATATAAGCACATAAGGTTCGCCCTCCAGGCACAATGTCAACAAATCCGCCCCTCGAGCAATATCTCATAACAGTACCAGTCCCTCAGGCAATCATATAGAACAGTATCAGCCCCTCGGGCAATCACATAGAACAGTATCAGCCCCTCGGGCAATCACATAGAACAATACCAGCCCCTCGAGCTATATCTCACATTACAATGGGCATCCGCGCTCACTAGGGGTGTACAGACTCCTGGAGGGGCCCCTTACGGCCCAAGCGCAATATCAAGCCATCTCGTGGCATTATTTCTAGGCTCTCGGCCTTATATCAACAAGCCACCTCGTGGCGTGCATATCTCAGGCCCTCGGACTCATAATCAAAATCAGTGTATCACTGCTGCAGCGTGCAGCCCGACCCAGAAGATATCCTTACAACACAGGCCCTCGGCCTTACTCAGTCAAAAATCACATAAGCCACTCGGCAACAGTAAAACATGATGCTCAACCCAAAATATTATTTGAAATATCATTTCAAGTGTTAAAGCAAAGTAAACATGGCTGAGTTTTAAAAACAGTGGAAAATAACATGACTGAATTCAAGTATAAAGTCAAATAGTGAGGAAATATCAATAAAATCCCCGAAGGGTTCAAATAGTTGGCACGAAGCCCAAATATGGCATTCAGCCCAAATAATGATGATAACAAATAGATTTCAGTCAAATACGCGATAAAATCATCAATCGGGATGGACCAAGTCACAGTCCCCAATAGTGCACGACCCCACGCTCATCATCAAGCTTTTGCCTCACCTCAATATAGCACTACGATGTGCAATCCGGGGTTTCAAACCCTTGGAACATCATTTACAATCATTACTCACCTCGATTCGGTCCAAACTCTAGCTTGTGATGCCTTTGCCCACACGAATCGACCTCTGGATGCTCTAAATCTAGCCACAATCAGAACATAATCATTAAAATATGCTAAGGGAACGAAGCCCACTCGAAAATATCCAATTCACATAAAAAATTCCGAAATTGCTCAAACCCGGTCCCCTGAGCCCACGTCTCGGAATCTGACAAAAGTCACATCAATAGAATCCTTGTCCTCACATGAGTCTATACATACCAACAATATCAAAATCGGACATCAAATTCCCATTCAAATCCCCAAAAGAACTCTTAACTTTTTCTTCCATTCTTCCCCAATTTCCAATTAAATGATGAAATTCAAGACTAAATCATGGAATTATACCACATGTGAGTGAAGATTACTTACCCCAATAGCTCCACTAAAAATCTCCTCAAATTTCACCTTCTCCCGAGCTCTCCAATGGTTTTTACGATATGGGACTTAAACCCTCGATTTTAAAATATAAATTGTCTGCCCACATTTTCCTTCATCGTGAACGCGGCATGTCCCTCGCGTTTGCGAAGCACACTGCTTCACAGACCAAAATTTTCTTCTATGCGAACGCGAGACCTTCTAGCGAACGCGAAGCTTCCGCTTCCCATACCATCGCAAACGCGTCCCCTTAATCGAGAACGCGAAGAAAAAAAGGGCTAGGACCCCAGCTGCTCCATTTACTCTACGCAAACGCGGGAACCTCATCGCATTCACGAAGCACTCAGGATCTCAACCTTCACGAACGTGGGACCAACATCGCGAACGCGAAAGCCATATTCTCAGCCTCATCACGCATCCTTTTGCGAATGCGGGACCAATATCGCGAACGAGAAGGCCATATTTTCAGCCTCATCACGCATCCCTACGCGAACGCGAAGGCCAAAAGTCTGCAACAAACACAACAGAAAATCTGCAACTATCAATACAAGGATATGACCCGTTTAACCACCCGAAACTCACCCGAAACTCACCCGAAGCCCCCGGGACCTCAACCAAATATGCCAACATATCCCATAACCTCATTCAAACTTGTTTCCACCTTCTGAATGCTCAAAACAACATCAAAACACTAAATTTTCATCGGATTCAAGCCTAAGAATTCCAAGAACTTCTAAATTCCGCTTTTGATCAAAAACCCAACCAAACCACGTCCGAATGACCTGAAATTTTGCATACACATCCCAAAAAGCATAACAGAACTACTGAAATTTTGGAATTACATTCTGATCCTTATATCAAAATCTCACCTATCAACCGAAAAATATCGAAATCTCAATTTCGCCAATTCAAGCCTAAACCTTCCACGGACTTCCAAAATGCATTCCGATCACGCTCCTAAGTCCCAAATCACCTAACGAAACTAATAAAATCATAAAAATTCCAATCCGAGATCATATACAAACAAGTCAAAATTTGGTCAAACCCTTTCAAATTTCAAGGTTCAAATTGAGAACTGTTCTTCCAAATTCATTCTGATTATCCTGAAAATCAAAACCAGCGATTTACATAAGTCATAATACATCACACGGGGCAAGTCATGTCCGAGGACTGACGAGCCAGATGCAAAAGCTCAAAACGACCGGTCAGGTCGTTACAATAATAGCATGTATGTAAAGGAATAAACTATATTGTAATTGATGATCAATCTTATACATTAGTACGTACGAATAATTAATGAATTGATAAACCAATATAATATTATTCTATGAATTGTATATATAGACACATACACACAGAGACACTTCATTGTAATACTATAACGTACATATAACTTGTTATAGTATAAGTTAGTGTGGATATATATATATAACACACACACTTCGTGATACTTTAACTACATATATAGCATGTTATAGTACATGATACTGTATATATATATATATATATATATATATATATATATATATATATATATATATATATATATATATATA
>MU723889.1:4438-16418 GCA_026770625.1 Nicotiana glauca
ATTTTCATTGTTTTGTATAAGCAGGCGCCCACCTGAAGAACAAGGGAATACGTTTCAAATCCGGCAAGAAGGCGCCCACCTGAAGAACAAGGGAATACATTTCAAATTCAGCAAGCAGGCGCCCACCTGAAGAACAAGGGAATATCTTTTCAAATGCAGTAAATAGGCACCCACCTGGAAAACAAGGGAAGTACAATCTGAATTTTAGCTATGGATTTTAATATCTGATAACATGATATGCCCAGTCACCATACTGGAGAAGAAAATTTTCTTTGATTATTTAATTTTGTAAGCAGGAGCCCACCTGGAGAACAAGGGAATACATTCCAAAGTACAGCAAGCAAGCGCCCGCCTGAAGAACAAGGGAATATCTTTTCAAATGCAGTAAGCAGGCACCCACCTGGAAAACAAGGGAAGTACAATCCAAATTTTAGCTTTAAATTGTAAACATTTGATAACATGATATGCCGAGTCACCATACTAAAGCAGAATATTTTCTTTGGTTGTTTAGTTTTGTAAGCAGGAGCCCACCTGGAGAACAAGGGAATACTTTTTCAAAGCAATTGTAAGCAGGAGCCCGCCTGAAGAATAAGGGAATACTTTTTCAAGCAATTGCAAGCAGGAGTCCACCTGAAGAATGGACACATATTTCAAAACACAGTCAAGGCACCAACCAGAATTCCATTGAAAGAATACAAGATGCAAGATCAAGGCAATACAAGAACACAACATACCAGGCATTAGATAGGATTTTTGTAGATCATAGGGCATAGCCTAGGCTAGCTTCTTTTTATCTTTACATGGTGTAATAAGGGGGTCAACAAGCAGTAACAGCATCAACAGCAGTGAAATCACAGCTTCATGGTAGTCCCAGCTACCAGACATTCCCGAACTACACTGAACTGATTCCTGTTTAGCCCAGGATATGTTTGCAACCACTGAAGCAGGGTGCGGTCAAACTTTTCAAAATGCTTTACATGGAATATGTGAATAGGCAAAAATCCCTCATTACCGCTCACTTGTCTTTGCACGAAAACTCTTCGTGTTTTCGGGCAAAAAGGGGCAGCTGTGAGCACGAGATTTTTGCCCTAAGCAAATTATTCCTAAAAATCCAAACAAAATGATTTTTAATTTTTGTTGATATTTGTGGTATTTTTTGTTAATTAATAGCATAATAATTCATATTAAAATTACAAAATATGCATATGCATTAGGGGTTTAATTTTACAATTTTAATGTTAATTCATTTTAAAGAAAAATCAAAAATAGCATTTTTGTGCTTTAATTTAAATTACCATAAAATAGATATTAATTAGTATAAACAATTTAATAAAAAGAAAAAGAAAATACAAAAATACAAACGAAAAAGAAAATACAAAAATACAAAAGAAAAGTAAAATACAAAAATACAAAAAAAAAGAAAATACAAAAATACAAAAGAAAAAGAAAATATAAAAAATACAAAGGAAAAGTATAATACAAAAATACAATACAAAAAATCCGGGCTAATACAATTAATAGCCCAATTGGATAACACCCGCCTAGGCCCAAAGGGATTGTACCTGGTCTGCCCAGGTCAATTTAAAACGACCCCGTTTCAGTGCAAAGAGATCGGGACCGTTGAAATTCTTGATCTAACGGTCATATATAACCAACCATGAATAAGAGAACGACGGCGTATTTGTAACAATAATCCAGGCCGTTCATTCATTTAATCTAACGGACGTGGTCACAATTTCATTAAAGCCCAAATGGTGTCGTTTAAGGTTGCGAGTGATCTGAGCCGTTGGTTTGATTAATCCAATGGCCTGAGCTCGTTATAGGTCTTTTAATACATAAACGTTACACCTTTAATTCATTTCCTCTCCTTTTTCCCCGCGTTCAAACCCTAGCCGCGCTAATTCTATCCAGAGCCCCGCCAGAACCTTACCGGCGGGAGATGCCTTTTACGCCAACCACCACGCCCTTAGCACCACCTGACCGCCTTAACCTCTTCTTTACACCCCTCCATTCCATTTTTCTCGAATAAGCCCAGAATCCTTCGAATATTAAATTTAGTGTCGCCGGAACCCTAACTCCGGCGAACACTAGTTTGTCCAAATAAGCCCAAAATCACATTGTGACATCCCTTAACCTCCTCAACCTATTTCTAAGAGTCTTGAGCCTTAAAAATCATTGAAATAATTCAAAACGTCAGAGTTAAGGTCTGCCGGCGACCAAAGTTCAAGAAAACGACCATAGGATATCCTGGGTGCTGGAATTTGATTACTAAAAGAAAAAAAGAAGAAGAAAGGAAGGCAAAAAAAGACTACCTGAATAAACGAAAAAAAAATGAAAGCTAAGTTCTGCATTTATTTTTCTTTTTCTTTGCTTGCATGTGTTCTAATTGTTCTTATTATTTGTTCTTTTAAGCTTTGTTCGTTAACTAGGTTTATTGATTATTGATCAGTAGCAATGTAAATTTTGGATATTAGTCTTAGGGTTAAAATAGATTCAGATTTCTCGTATAATTAGATTTTTAAAAATGCTTTTAGTTGTTTGTTTCATATGTTTCTGAAATTAGTTAATTTTGTTAATTATTTATTTTGTGAATTCTGATTTGTAAGCTTTGAATAGTTATTAGATTGGTTATAGCTGTTAGATAATTTGTATTTGATTAATATTGATTTAGATCAATTTAACGTTGATTCTGAAATTAAAAGGGTAAAAGGGTTAAAAGACATTAGATCACTTGGTAAATATGATGGGGATTCAGGGGTAGTTCTGGGTACAATAAAAAGGTTTAAGGATAATAAGCTTTAGGAAGTGGGGGTAATCCGGGCAATATAAAATGACAATTCAGTAAATACCAAATAGAGGTAGGGCTAGAAGGGTAAAAATATTAGAATGGAACATTCTAGATAGGGGAATAGCGGTATTTCTGCATTAATAAAGGGGTAACAATCGATTAATTAGAAAATAATAAGGATACAATTGAAATAAAAGGGGGACTACTTGATAAATTCTGAAGTTTTGAATTTCCCTCTCTTTCCACTCTATAAATATGCCTCATTTGGCCTTCTTCAATAAGTTTTGGCAATCTGAAAATCTTCCTGAAAGCATCTCTGCAATTCTAAGTCTTTACTTTCGGAGTTCTTCATTTATGAAATTCAAAAATACCAAAAATAGTATAAATAGTTCAAAATCCTATTGTTTCATTAGTTCTCACACCAATCTGAAGGCTGTTTGATTCTAGTTGTCAAGTGTTGGTGAAATTATATTATATTAGTCAAGTGCCTGGTTTTCTGTTGGTCTATCCTTGCTGTGGTTGAGATTTGGTGTTAATTGAAGCTGTATCTGTTGATTACTGATTGTTATTATTGTTGCTGGTCCCTATTTTGTTCAAGTCAACCTAGAATCTCATTGAATTTTCATTTCATTTCCAGGTATACATCCTGAGACTGTTTGATATGGTTCCTTCTGTTGACATAATGCAATGAAGTTGAAGCAAAAATTACGCTGCAGTTTTGTTGTTTGTTCATCCTGCACGTTTTTTTTATATATAAAATTTTTGTTTGATCCTTGTGATTGAGCTAAAACTGCTCTAAACAATCACAGACTTGGAATGTTTAATTCCTTTGGGACTATATTGGACTATTATATTGTAAATCTGATTTCCTTCCTTCTAAATTAGTAGTCTCAAATGTTGTATAATTAGATCTTCAATTCAACCTATATTCTAATTCGTTTTTAGACTGAATAATATTCAGCAACTCTCAATGAATAATAAGTAAGAAAATCTGAGCATGAGATTAGAATTGAAACAAATGATGCCTTTGTTAATTTGAGTAGTGCTTCTCTTACTACAATTTATTGAATGTATTTGAAGTAAATTTAGCATTTTATTTTGGTTTAAGATTTTGCTTAGTGCAAGGCTCAACAACCTGTTTCTAACAGTTCAGAGCATCATCTCATCAGATACAGGCCCATGTCCAGTCTCTGATTACATTCTTAATTGGGCCTGGGCCACAATTCGTGACTGGCCATATTGTTAGTGTAAAATCTGAATGTAATTCCCTTTTATTGGGATCATCTCGGAGCTCAGTAGTTAAACCTAGGTGCAGAATTATGGCTAAGGTTATATTAGCCCAAATAACAAAAAAAACAAGTAGGGCTTTTCTCTTATGTTAAAGACAATACACAATAGAGAATTGTAATTGCTATAGGTAGACTTTTATAACAAACGAGACGAGCCTCGCTACACAAAACAAACCAATGGCGGGGCCCTCGATAAATATCATACAAAAAATACTTAGACTTCGGAAGGACCGTTTAGCGAATTTCACTGTCTTCCCCAAAGATGATAAACGCGTAGTTGCTTTAGGCGCGTATTATAATAATCTTACCTTCCTAAATACGGGTGTGCATTTCATGCAACCCAAATCCAAATCCAAAAACATTGAATAAGAATGTGTCGAGGATCCGGGTGCATTTCATGTGACGTGATCCGAAAATATGTTCTTAAACAACATTCCCTTTCTTAAATAAATAATTGACAAAAGCAGTAATTAATTCTAAAATTGTACAAGTAGGGTAATATGTATAAAATCAAATATTTTAGCCAAATATAATAGTTGAGCGACTGTGCTAGAACCACGGAACTCGGGAATGCCTAACACCTTCTCCCGGGTTAACAGAATTCCTTACCCGGATTTCTGGTTCGTGACTGTTGAACAGAGTCAAACCCTTCCTCGATTTGGAATTCAAACTGGTGACTTGGGACACCATAAATCTCTCAAGTGGCGACTCCTAACCTTTTAATAAAAAAATCCCATTTCGATTGTCCTTAAATTGGAAAAACTCCTTTATTACTATATCCCTTCCCGAGGTATAGTAAAAGCTGATAAAGTTTTTTTCCAGAAAAAAGAGGTGTGACACCACTTGCCTGGACTCATCATCAACAACAACGTTTTTAGCAGTTAGGCATTAGCAAATAGATAACCGCACGTTTGGGGAATGAATGCACCTAGGCAGTTAACGGTTTCTATTATGCGTTTGCTCGACCGCTTGCGTCATCCCGGCTATATTTATTCCCGACTGTGACTTCTTTCTTTTATTGTTGCCTTTGTTTCTTTATTTTCGTTTCGCCATTGTCTCTTTGTTGTGGATTTTCTTCTCTTTTGTTTCTCTTTTTCTCTCTCGTTTTTTCTTTTGTTTTTCTGCTCTTCTTTGCTTTTTGGCTTTTTATCCTCACTGTATTTTCTCTTTTCATGTGGCTATGGTTGTATCCTATGGAGATTGCCTACGCATCGTGACCATGCCTGAATCAGATCAAATGCAATAAATGCAAAAATAGAAACAAAAAATGTTTTTTGGAATTTTCAATTTTACTAATAGCAAGCATTTCAATTACAATGACTCAAGACTGACACATTAAGACAACTAACAGACTCTGAATGACAAGACGGGCTACAAACTCCATCAACAATTATTATACTTTAAAATGAAAGTGTAGAATGAGTCGAAAAGAAAATACAGACTCAGATAACTGACAAACGCTAGTGAAATAAAATACAGACTCTAATAAAAATCATGAATACATTAAAGCTCCTGGTGCCCGCGGGACATTGTTCGATCTCGCCGCGGGCCTATATGCAAGTTTCCCTTGGAGTCTGTCCAGGTCGCTCATTATCTATTTCACAAATATCATTACTGACGCAAAAAAGGTAGTCTGAGTCATGTTCTCGCACATTTGGCATTTCCTGGTGATGTAGTGAGCAATAGCTAGGATTCTTTCTCTGATTATGCCCTTTTCCTGAAGCAGCCGCCCTATCTGTTCGGCCCTGGCCTCTAAAGTCTGTTGATTTTGCTCCTGGAGTTGTTGTTGTTGGTCCATTTCTAATTTTGGTAATGCTGTATATCAGTGCTCCCTTTCAACCTTGAACTCTTTTGCTTGTTTGATCATTTTATTTTCTGTGGTAATGACCTTTTTCCTCAATCCCGTGACCTCATTATCGTGTTCTTCTCTCAACTGCTTAACCATGCAGGCTCGTTCTTCTACTTTTTTAGCCAACTATTTTCGAACCCCGGCTAATTCCCTGTCTACTTTGTTGAGGTCGAAACTGTAGTCATTTACTTTTGCCTTAAATTTTTTATAAGCATTGCATCTTTGGCACTCCTAACAGGATTTTCAGCCGCTATCTTCATTTTTTGGATTTGGGCTCGTAAGGATTCATTTTCTTTGGCCAATTTCTTTTTCTCACCCTCGTCAGCCGCGCCTTGCACGCTGTTTCCAAACCTAAGGTCTTGGGCCTTCTTTTCCAACTCTCCTATTTTTGCCCTGTACTCATTTTCTTTGGCTAACCAAGCCCACTGCTCTTGCGACGATTCGGCAAACTCCTGGAGGTAAGGCCTTTTGGTCGAACTCCCGAATGCAATGTTCTTTCTATACCAAGCTTGATAATCAGGTGACACTTCTCCTTTAGCTCGATTCCGCACACAACTATTCGCCGCCAAATATTGACATTCGCTCCAGACCTGGCAAACCATTGCTTCAGGAAACTGGCCGTTGGGGCCAATCTCAACCACTTGCAAACTAAGATCATCGTCTTTGGGCACTATCTGGCATCTCCCAAATTGTCTCAGCACCCGGTACGGGGCGTAAGGCTGAATGCTTCTAAGACCCACCAAGAGGAAATGCGGCCTTGCTGCTGGCATATATATGATTTCATCAATGGGAAACCATCCAAATGTCCACTCTATTTGACTAGCATAGAGGGACTGAAAGTATGTTGTCCAACCCGTGAATCCTTCCGGCAAATTGACCTCTTTAATCCTCGTGTAAAACTCTTCTATGCATGTTTTCTCTGGAGACCCGTAGCTCAAAAACTGAGGATGGTGGCACAGATGCTCGGTCATCCACATTTGTAACAGTAGATTGCATCCCTCAAAGAAGTCTTCCCCGGCCTTGCAGGCTATAAGAGCACGGAAGATGTCGACTAATATCATATGCCGGGGTGCTTTTGGCTTGAGTCATTAAAGTGCTGACGACCCCCGCAATTTTTATGTCGATGTTACCATCCTTCCTTGAGAAGACCAAAAGCCCGAAAAAGACCATCATGAAAGCGACACGTCTATGTTCCTCCCATTTTTGGTGGTTCCCTTTGCTACATATCTGGCTTTCCGGGTTGTTGAACCCCCCGATGTGGCCATATCTGTGGTATATGAAGTGTGAAGTGCAGAAGCCATTCGCCAAATCCGTGTTATAAACCGTCTTGATTATCTTCAGAGAGTCTAAGAATCTGTGTATAGCTACAGTTCTGGGGGCAACCAAGTACTTATGCCTTAAAGGAACCTCATCTTTTCCGATGTAGCTAGCTATTTCCTCTAATGTTGGGGTAAGCTCAAAGTGTGAAAAATGGAACACGTTATGTGCCGGGTCCCAACACGTAACTAGTGCTCTGATAATATCTCCCCGAGGCACAATCTCTAGCAAACCGGTAAGCCCTTTCAAATATTTCTTGATTTCATCTTGCCCTTCGCATCCTAAATCGTTCCACCACAGACGTAACTCCAAAAGGATTTTATGCATGATTGAGAAAGGTTCATTTTGAGTTGTGCTCATCCTTCACATTTATTAAGGTGATTTATTCACTTATTTTGACCTAAAAGCAAAAATGACACTATTCTTTTCATTCAAATTTCTAATTTCAAAAACAAATCCGGTTTTGCAAATACGGCCTTTCAGCACTTCGGGTGAAGATTTTAAGGCTGTGCCCGCAAACCATTCAAAAATGACTCAGGATGGCTGTTTTTGCAAAAACAACCTTCTAGCGCCCTTTTAGGACATTCGCCTTCTTTTTAACAAGAATGACGTCACCTAACTTATTTTGGCAACAATTATTTGGCTATTTTTGAAAAGGGATGGTTGGACCCGTTGAGGGTTTCCTACGTATCTCACATCCGGTGAGAATCAAACCAGCGTAGTTCGGGCGGATAAGCTAACTAATTTTCGAAAACGAAATCCTTTTGACAAATACACTATTTCGGAAAGCAGGACTCTTTTTTTTTTGTATTTTCTTTTCAACAAGCTATTTGAAAATAAAACTCTTTTGTTTTCTTTTTCTTTTTATTGACAAATAAAACAAAAACCATTCTTTTTGTAAGAACAATTTTCCTTTTTCCCTTTCCATCTTTTTGTTTCCTCAAAAATTCGGCAGAGTTTCAACTATAGTTTGACATTGGTCGCTTTTCTAAAAAAGGTAATTAACTCTCTACACTGCTATTTCTCTTTTTTTTCAATTTTTCCAAATATTAAAGCCGGTCAGCATACGAGTCTTAGACAAATAAATGTATATGCAACATATAAGATGCATCAGGGTGGTTTTTTCATGTCCGGTTACCTGTCCTAGACGGACCCCACCCCTGTGCTGAGTCCCCTAAGTCATATGCACGTGATGCAGATAAGCGATCCTACTAGGGATCCGACATGGAGTCAAGTTATTCTAAGTTCAAAACCTGGGTATGTGTTCTAGACTGTGTACCCTAGCGGACAACTCGAGTCGAGGAGGGGGCTACGTACCGGGAACCAAAAGGCCATCCGGCTTAGTAACTTGTCCTGCCTCTTTCTTATTTCAGGGTATGACGCTAACAGAATAGGGAGTCTCAACCAGTAAGCACATCGCCGGAGGTGAGAAGAGAATGGTTTCTGCACAATTTATGTACAATTCAGATAATATCGAAGCAGTAAAGCATTTAGCACATTTAGCTCCAAATATGTAATAAAGTCAGATAACAGATAAAGCCAAATACAACAATATATCTAAGCTCGAATTCTGAACCTTGAACCGAAGTTCTGGGTCCTTTTCCCCAGCAGAGTTGCCAGAGCTGTCACACCTCCTTTTTCCTACTCCCCAGGGGGCGTAAAAGAGTTTTTCCAATTAAAGGACAATCAAAACGGAATTTTCTTATTAAGAATTCAGAGTCGCCACTTGGGAGATTTATGGTGTCCCAAGTCACTGGTTGAATCCCGAATCGAGGAAAAAAATGACTCTATTACAACAGTTCGTGATCCAGAAATCTGAGTAAGGAATTCTATTAACCCGGGAGAAGGTGTTAGGCATTTCCGGATTCCTTGGTTCTAGCACGGTCTCTCAAATGCCGTATTTTGCTTATTTATTTGATTTTAATACATGTTTTAATCTATATGCGTTTAACTTTGAACCGCTTTTGTCATTATTATTTTAAGAGAATTGCAATGTCGTGAAAACATATCTCGAACCGCGTCACATAAATGCACCCGCAATTTTTGACATATTTTAACTTCGTTGAGATTTGGATTTGGGTCACATAAATGTGCACCCGTATTTAGGAAGGTAAATTTATTAAACACGCACCTAAAGCGACTAACGCATTATTATCTTTGGGGAAAGCCGTAAAATTCCCTAAACGGCTTATCCCGAAGGCTAGGTATTTTTAGTATAACATTTATCGAGGGCCTCGCCATTTATTTATTTTGTGTAGCGAGGCTCATCTCGTTTTTTTATTTTAAGGTCAATCTAAAGCAAGCTAAAATTTTCTATTTAATATTGTCTCTAATAATAAAAGAAGATCCTAATTTATTGTTACTGTTCAAAACCATAGTATTCAGGGCCTATGAACCCATATAAATTCAAATCTTCATTCAACTTGGGCCTTGAACACAGACCACATGGCAGGGCCATAAAAGGAAAGGTCTACGAGTACTTAGGCCCAGGTCCTGGGCCACTTATTAAGGCCCAAACCAAGTGGCCTGAGGACAGGCCCATGGCAGAAACTAATGGACTACGCCCAATGGTTATTTATGCCAATATCAACTGATCCAAATGCTTTTAACAACTATGTCAAAGGAAAATGACACGCATATATTCAAAATAATAAGATGCTGATCATTTGAATTTTAGATTTCAATGCTCAAATTATTTATCTATTCGTTGTCTGATGAGTGATAATACTAACATAAAGCATGATAACATAGATCTAAAATGAAAATCAGTCGGCTACTTTGATTTACTTCAATCTCGCGTTATTACACCAACATTCAAGTGGTTCATGATTTTCTTAAAATGAACTACTACAATCAACATTGAGACTTAAAATGAACAAAGGCCTATGCATTAATTCTCAGTTCATTCCCTAATGTGTTAATACACCTAATGATCACAGGCCTACAAATCATTTCTCACTTCAGTTATTCCAGTAGTTAGATTACACAAAAATAAACTATATGATGTCAAGGTAAATGAATGAATATCAATCCATCAGTCCAAATTTAATTACAAACTCAATTAATGAAATAGAAACTAACTGAACTAAACTATGCCTAAACACAGAAATATAATAGGTTCAACAGGTGAAGAACATGAAATTCCATTCCAACGTCTGCAAATTACAGCACCAAGGTTCATGACATGTACCTTAAAGTCAAGTTGAAATGATGTAGAGGAAGGGAATCAGCAGCAGTAACAACTTCAGCAATAAAATCAACAATGAATCGACCCAGGAATGATATCAAATGAACCAGAAGAATTTTCACACCAAGTTAAACAAAAACCCAATCAAAACAGCTTGAATAACACCAAACCACTCAAAAACAGCTTGAATAAATCAACAATTGACCCCAAAAATATCTTATATAACCTAAATTCACTTGGAAACAATTCAATCAAGGAACTGAGTCTTCAGCAGCCTAGTATTAGACTAGGAAATGAGAATCACTATCTAAGAGCTGAAATTATCCTAAAATTCCTAATGGATCTGTATTTTTTTTTTTTTTTGAATTTTTGAAGGTTTTCTATTGTTTTTGGTTTTTGAATATTTGAATTTTCAAAATAATATCTGGAGATTAGAGGAAGATTTTTGGAGGGGAGTTTTTGGAGGCTGAAAACTTGTGTATTAAGGCACTATTCATTGCCTTTTATAGGCAAAATGAGGGCAGCCCTCAGATTTTGTGTTTACCCTTTAGTCCCTATTTTATTTACTTATTTTGTCCCTTATTTTCTGACTTGTGTCACAAGTTAATACACTACAATTACTGAAATTACACTAAAGTCCTACTTTAGAATGTTCTAGAAGATTCTAGTTTCAACTACCATGTGCTACCCAATCCTAAATGTCTAGACTACCCCTGAACTTACACTTAAACTACAGCTATAACTAAACAATTTCCAAAGTTGAATTAATTCTAAAATCAATGAATAGCTGAACAAAACTAAAAATTAATCCGGCTAAACAAAATTAATCTAACTAATCTAATTAACTGACATTTAAATCTAATTAATGCTAATTTTCTAAAGCTAGTTCTAGCCCGTAAAAACAAGTAGCATTATTAAAACAAAATTCATGGTTTAACCAAACAAATCTAGTTTTTTATCCTAACCAATATTAATCACAAGTCAGCATGAATCACAGAAGAAAGAAAGAAGAAATCAAGTACTTAGCATAACAAAAAATACAGCAACCCTATCTATTAATTTCTGCCTAGTAGAAAGATGACGAAGCAAGGATTTAATCAACAATCAATGAATGAGATAAAGAGGAAAACAAACACACTTACACATGGCCAGACTTAAAGAAATTTGAGCAAGGATTTGGACAAGATGACCCTCTAGGGTTCCACCGCATCTATGATGTAATATTCGAACCACTCTGGGGATATTTGAAGAAATCCAGTCGCATATTAGGACTAAAGAGGGTTAGGGGGTGATGTTGTGTTATTTTGGAGTTGTTTGGATGCTGGCGCCGCCGTGTGCGGCAGAGACGGGATTAGGGTTTCACAAATTCGAGGCATTTGGTTAGGTTTTGAAATAAACGGAGGGTGAATCTAGGAAGAGGGGAGCGAGGAAAAGGGATGGCATGAATTTGGGATCGATTGAATGCCGGCCACCGTTGTGGGGCGATTTCCGGCGGCGATTTCAGGTGGAGGAGGCGGCGTTACATTGGAGTGATCTGGGAGAGATGAAAC